>PVLD010005681.1:0-109222 GCA_004027595.1 Dinomys branickii | reverse complement strand
ATATATGAATATACATATAAGCAGGAGGGCTAACATGGTTCTACTATTGTATTATATCACTTAATGCTAAGGAATAATCGATGACGGGTTATTTGATCAATCTTGTATGTCTGTATGTGTTATCCTGAACACACACTTCGAAGATATCAATATGCAAAGCAGCAACTATTGGTGGTTTTTGTTGTTGTTGTTGTTGTTTGCCTGTTTTGTCTTTTGTCTTTGGATTTTTGGTTTTTGTATTTTTTCTGTTGTTGAGAAGATTAATTGTCTGACTAAATTTGCATGTCTGTATATGGGTTCATATATTTACACTTCGAAGATATCAATGGATAAAGCAATAACCACTGTTGAGACCATGTCACCTTGTCTGTAGATTAGTTGTGACTGTACTATTTTTTGTGCTAATTGGTGTCTGTTTGTTCGTATGTTTTTGTACTTTTATTTTTTTTTAAATAAAAAAAATAAATCTTATGTCATGTCATTAAATCTTCTGTATTTTTTTTTCCTGAGAGAAAAGGAAATTGTGACTTCATTAAATGACATTTCGTGAAATGCATTCAGAGTTTTCTCATTTTAACCTTAAATGCTCATACATACACAAAAATTATCGCTAAATGACTTTACTATATTTACACAAAACAAAACTCCCTGTGAGAAAATTCATCTGGAAATACTAAAGCCTGCAGGCAGATTTATAAATGTATGCACATAGTAGCATTAAACAGAAATATTCTCTGTGAGGTAGGAAAGTTTAGGTCAAAATAGAAATATACATTATGCAATGGGAAAACAGTAAGGAATTATTAAGGTAAGAGTAAGTATAAATTTGAAGTTTGAAGGCAAATATGAAAAAAAATGGAGAATTTAACATCTGTGGTCATATTTTAAAGTAAAGGCAGATAAATTGGATAGACAAATTTAGCTTAGATTATTGGTGAGAATTGTCCTGACGAGTTCCCTGAGCCTTTGTAGGACAGAAACCACATAGTGGCGATTTACGAGGATGAGGTTTTCCTTCCCTGGGTTTCCTTTCCTTAAGCCAATTCAACCTATATTACCAGGTAGCCAGTAAATATATACTGAATGAGTTAATGAATGTACAAATGTTTTGAATTTTTAACAATAAAGTCCTTGCTATGACTGTAGGATTTTGTACTAGAAGTACAAATTTAAGCTTTCTTAAACAGATTGAGAGACAGCCCTGGGTTGGTAAAGATTTATTTATCAGAGAATGTGATATCAGATGAAATGTCAGTGAATGACTGAAAAAAAAACGAATGAATTTGACTTAGTTAAAGGCAACAGCTTAACCACAAATTCCTGAAGAAATCCTTTCCTGTTCATAGAAACTCTAAGAAAACAAAAATTCTCAAATATGTTCAAACTGATAATCAGTGATTTGTGGTAACTGGAAGATTTGAGGTTTTTACTTTGTTTTAAAAATCAAACCGGAGTCAACCAAATAGCATGTGATAGAAATGTATGAATTAAAACAAGAAAATACCATTTACGCAGTATGTTTTAATCAGAAGTTATTTTATAAAGGAAACCATGATTTCCACTTATTTCTTCTTTTGCTAAGCCACTTACAAACTAGTGTATACCTGAAAACCTATGCAATTAATGAAATTGCTCTGCAAAGGAAGCAGTGCTGTCTTCTATAGCATGAATAATTTTGAAGGGCTTCCCTTTTCAGGAAGGCTGAGGTGAGATAACACAATTTCCTGAAGACCTGCAGACTGAGCTAGCCTTAAATGAATGAAAAGATTGATAACCCCAGAAACAGTGAATGAGGTTCAGGTCCTCGGATAAGGGCTTAAAACAGGTTCAGTAGATTACAGGTGCAGGGGTGCACACTTATAACCCTAGCATCTGGGAGGCTGAGGCAGCAAGAAGACAATTTAGCAGAACCCTATCTAAAAACATATTTTTAAAAATTTAAGAAAAAGCTGAGGTTGTAGCTCTGAATTCTACCTGGGTCTAATTCCTAGTACCACAGAAAAGTAGGCTTGGCTGGGTATGTGATATAGCTCAGTGTGAAGGTTCTCAGTTTAATCCCCAGGAGTTAAAAACAATAGCAAATAAATAATACTGACTGTTTATATTTATTATAGTCTTTATCACATTTTAACTTCACTTTTGATTACAGTTGAAAAGTTAGTATAATGGATGTGTCCTACCACCAAATCAAAGTTAGGATTTTTCCTATGGAGAAAATCAGTTATAATTGTTATAACTGAAAATTCACATTTCAAAAATACATTAAAAACCATATTATTTAAATACATCTAATATCCTAATTCGCTATAAAAGGCAAAGAAATAAAAACAATGTCTGCAAATATAACACTTGACATTCAGCATTTTATTTAATTATGCAAATATGACCTACTGTTTCCCTGTCCAATATGGCAACCACTAGTCACATGCGGCAATTTAACTTACAATTAATTAATTAAATCGAATTAAGAATTCAGTTTCTTAGGCTCATGAACCACAATGCAAGTGCATAGAACTGTATGTAGCCAGTATGGTCTTCTAGGGATTCAGATTCTGAACATTTCCAATAGTGTAAAAAGTTCCTCTGGGAGGCACACCTGTCTGTGCCATTATTTCTTCGAGAATTATAAGGATGTTTTCCGTATTAATAACCCAAACTCTCTGTTTATTAAGGTTATGATATTGACAATCTAAATAATTTTGGTTAATTTCTTTGAAAAATTGCCACGTAGTCCATAAATGTATTTTTAAAATGATCCACATATTGCCAAATATGTACAAGTATTTCCCCAAGTATTCAGTGATCCACTAAAGAACAATTTTAAAGCATATTTTCTCCACAAATTAACTATGAGTTCTGTTTCTGAAGATGCTATATTTTTATTGAGCTGTGAATAATAACAACCCACAAAGCACCACATGAACACATGCTACAAACACCTGAACGACATCGCTACATGCAAAATAGCAGATGCTGATAAGAAAAGCCTTGCTGTTCCAAATGTACCAGGTAAAGAATATATGGAGTATTTCAAAGGATCCGCAATAATCACTGTCATAACTTGTAAGAAAGCTGTTTCAAGTGAGGTCAGCTGGTGTCCACATTGGTTTCTACCTCTAGAACCCAGAGTGTGTGTGTGAAAGTAACCATCTCACTAATCAAACGACCCAGCCTTATGTTTTCAAAACAGAAGAACCACGCAGCGTGGGCTGGTTTTCTGGGTTTCTGACCTAAAAGGCTATGCTTTTCAAACTCAGCAGGTGTCAGCTCAGCAACCCAGAGATTAAAGTGGAAATTCAAAATATTAAATTAGAGGAGAGAAAAATAAGTGAATGCAGTACTGGCGTATTCATGTATTCAGGAAGACCTCTGCATACTGTGCAAAAGGATTTGAGGAGATGTAAGTTGACGCTAAAAAAGATTTACTTAGCAGAGCCAGTTAACAAAAATATTGAATTTATAAATGGTCTATGAATCTCTGACAATGTTAATGCTTTCTGATAAAAGACAATTAGGGAAATAGTGAAATACCATGTTCTCTGCTTATCAAATTTGCAGTTCAAAAAATGGTAATAGTATCTGAAAGCATGCGTAGAAATGGAATGTCTAATGTTGATGGGTAAATAAACTGAAGTAACATTTATGGACAGCAGTTTTTCCACATATGTGACTCACTGCTAATGTTCAATATCTCAGTTTCAATCAGATATGTGTAAAATTTAAAAACAAGGATGTTCAGGCTTATTTTACTGCTACTCTAAGACGCAACATAGGTGAAGAAAATGTTTACATAAATTATGAAATAAATGTGTTTTAATCATTTAATGGCCTCATTTAGGCAAGTACTAAACAGTTTAGAAAAGAAATGCTGTATATTTTGAGGGGAAAACAGGCCACAAATATATTTTCACATGATGACATCTTCTGTGCGTTTTTCTGCATCCACACTGTAAATGAAAGAGTACACATGATAACGAAAGCATTGACTGCTAACGCTTTATAACAGATTTAGAGGTAATTTAAAAATTTCTGTAAATTTTCTGTTATTTCATGTTACTCCGAATTATGCTTCTATTTGTAATAAGGTCATTTTATGCTACTATTTCTGAGGTGAATAATGAAAGTCATCATATGTGGATTATTCCTTTGTCACCTCTAGGGACATTGGAACAGTTGGTGTCTGTGCTTCTTTCTGTTTCTAAAGTTTTACAGCAGAAGTTTCTAGCGTTGGGGTTGTAGCTCAGCAGAACAGCACCTGAGTTCAATTCTTGACACCAAAAATAAAAGTTTAAAAAACAGAAAATGATTTAGAATCCTAAGACCACACATACAAATCTTAATGAGGACACATTTTAAAAACACGTAAGTTCACAGAAAAAATGATCATTTCAGAGCCACCCTGTCCAAGTGTATCTTAATGCAAATCCCTTGCGAGCCTACTTGGATAGTCCTGTGTTTCCCGGCGACAGCTGAGTCGTTATCACCCTCTAAAAGTGATGATGATAATGTTGGTAGTGGTGGTGGAAAAACAAAGGCTGTACGTACTAGGGCCCTTCTTAGTTGTTTGTAGCTACGTGTCACATACAAATAGCATTTTAGCTCCTAAGATGCTCATTTTGCATATAAAGAAGTTGCAGAAATTAAATAATATATCCAAGGTATCATGACCAATATTCACACTACAGTACCCGTTATACCATGCAGATTTATACTGTGTAACTAATGCTCAGCTTGTTCTTTTTTTTTGTTTGTTTTTTTGTATGTAAGAGCTCATTTCACCATAAACTTTGGAAGGAGTAATTTCTCTTCTAACCTTAGAACTGTTTATCAGTTTCTTAAACAATGGATGAATTCTCTTTGATATTTAAACTATGTGTACAACTATCCAATCTTTTTTGAAAGAAAAAGCCTGCCTCAATATCTATGTTTCCAAGTTAGCACTAAAATCACTTAGTCTTTGAAAACCTTTTAAAGCTGAACAAATGAGGGTTTTGGTGATTGTTGCTGTGAGGTTGTGGGTGGGGAGAAACCTTTTTAACAAGTTTATTACAATTACTTTACAGATTATTGAATGCTTTATCAAATTTTAACCAAATCTGCTAAGAAAGGGGCAGCAATGCTGGCTCCATAGGGAAAAGGTATTCCCAAACTATGGTTCACCTTCTCATGTTGCATGCCTAGATTACACTGAAATTCTGGATATAATAGCATACATAACCAAATGATTAGGCAAACAGAAAATTGATCTTGTGAACAGGGTCCTATGTAAGGCACCTTGAAATGCAGAAGAAATGAAATTGCCCGTTATTTAGGATAATGATCAGTTGGAACCTAAATCCATTGAGGAAAAGACAGAAGGGGTAACAGAAATAAAGGATTCAGTTCCCTACAAGACTACTCCTAATACTGAAAATTTGTTTAATATGTGAACAGAATTTTGAAAAGGATTTAAATAGTTACCTAAGCTCTGAATACTCAGATAGGCAACATGCAGATTTGTAGAAATAGTCCTATTTCTCAGGAAAAAATATGTTTATAAGGGGCTATCTTAATCTGTGTCATGAGTAAGTATGCATTGGTTAGTTTAGAATTTAATGCAATCTTATTTCTCTTCTTACACAGAAGCTCATGTAACAAACACTGGTGCACTTCATTACGTGGGAACAGATTTTTAAGGAGATAAACATTTTCTGTTCCCAAAGTGAATTTTAAGTAGAACACATCAATTCCAATTTTATTCCTCCAATATGGCCTCATCTAATGGCAGAGAGAGGGGCATTAGAGACTTACAATTTCCACTCCTTCTTGGCTAATTTTCTCTGGGTTGAATAGTAAGGTCAACAGGAAATGTGAATGCACTGTAAGTTCTCAGCTTGCCTGAGCAAAATTTTCCTCTGAACTCTGTTTGAATAACTATTTTTAAAGTGGATGCTGAGTTTCAAACTTTAGACAAAATATGGCCTCAAAATTCATATAAACTTTGCCAATTTATTTAATGAAATTGATCTTTTGAAGGGCATGTTCCCCCTAAACACTAGCGGCTACCCTTTTACAGCATCACAAGGGATCTAAAATTACATTCTGGGGCCTTGAAGTCTCAGTACAGTTTGATCACAGAGAATATACTGACACAAAATTTACATATTAAAATACATGTGCAAAATCCTTCTTCATATCTTGGTGTGTCTTTTCCCTCTGAACAATGATGTATCAGAGCAGTAATGTGCACCAAAATGCCTTATGAGCAAACTGCAAATAAAATTCTTCCCGGGATGAAAAGAACCAACAAATAAAGGAAAACTACTGTTTCCTTTCACTTGTGCAATAATTGACTCAGGCCATGCTTGATTTAACACCTCTGAAAGGGAGAATGTGAGAACACTCCTCCTCAAGCAGAAGCCAACATAGGCTCCCCCCCAGGCACAGCCTCTTATTTAAGAGTTCTGTCAGGGTGCCTTTATGTTGCCTACACATACTAATATATCCTCGCTTTATTCTCAGTACCATTTAGTTTCTGGAAAATCTGCCTTGATTTAGCAGTTGCTTTGAATATTACCTCCCACAGATTCTCAGCTAGTAAGAAGGCACCCGTTCCAGGATGCACAATCTTCATCAAACAGAATTGCCCTCTATGAATGCCATTCTAAGGGAGGACAGCTCTGCTAGCATTTCCAGCCAATCCATTGTTTTGAAAAGTCCAGTTTCCACTCCATTTACTTTCTGTATTTGAGAGATGTCATAATTAGAGTCAGCTCGAGTCAAGAGCAAATAGCATATATGTGATAAATTAAGTCATCTACCACTCCGGTGAAAGAAAAGAAAAGGAACTTGGAACAAAAAGGAAAGAGATGACCTGATCTTTGAGTGTCTTTTATTATTACTCCTCGCTTTAAATAAGCACACTGAAGACACAAACAAGCAAGTTCCTCCAGGACCAAACCCATAATGCCTTCTTTAGGAATGTTCTGGAAGTAAAAATGTGGTTTAAAAACCACACGCTTTCGAAAGATGGCTGTTTACGTGATTGGAACTACTACAAAATGCAGCAAATATTTTGGTTTTCTGTGTGTGTGCGTGTGTGTGTGTTGTGTGTGTGTGTGTGTGCGTGTGTGTGCTAGGGATGCACCAACTGGCTCCTGCACACTAAGCACATGCTTTGCCAGTGAGCTTTACACCCAGTAACATTTTTATTTTCTGCTATGATGAACAATTATATAAAAATCCCACATCGTTTCCTGCAAAATATAAAGTAGATGAGCTAGGTAAAAGTGATTTAAACAACAAAAAACCAGAAATATATGCCTTCTCCAATAGGCACAGCTTCTGTTACACTTTTACTTATATACACTTACACTGGTTTTCATCTTCCTTTAGACTCCCAAATAATTTTTTACACAAAAATATTCTATATAAAATAGCACAAAGCTGTTTTTCTGATTGACTTACTAAAAATAAGCAAACACACATGTAAAGTCCTGTTCCTATCAACCAAATGATCTGCCACTGTGTTAAGTTCTTCATGTTAATACTGTAATGATCTCTGCTCAACCTAGGAATTTGCTCCACAGAATCCCAAAGTACATATTCTGGGCTGGGCGCTTTAATTTCTCTTTACCTAACTTTACTGGATCAAGAGTAATGGAGATAGCTAATCCATCCCAACAGGAGTTATAAACAAAACAGTAAAACTAAGAAGGAGCAATTAGCTAAGCGATTCTTTTCATAAATTATACCTTCCTGAGGCCAATATCCTTGAAATGTACCCCCACAGAAAGCTTATAGTTTGCAATTACCCTTCGTCTACATACTGGGAATTTGCTGGATCCTGTGGACAACGACAAACGCATCAGACAGCCCCACTTTCACTGGATGATTGGTTGAACTTATCTCTGTGACCAAGACAGGAATCTGGAAAAAAAAAAAAAAAACAGATTGCTAGATGTAAGATTTGAACCTCACTCAGGGATGGGGAATGTGATCAGCCTGTTTAATGAATAAAATGAGGTGATGGAAATGAGGGATGAGACAGGGAGGAAGAAGTAGAAAAAAGGCACAGTGACCTCAAAATAACATTAGTTTCATGCTATTTGTTGAGTTAAAGACACAAGAGACTACCTCATCCAAGAGGATGGCTACTTGGTATGGAAGACAACGAATTATCAGAGGATCTCAGTGTTGCCGGTGCTGCCAGCTCACACAGGTACCCCATGAAAGCACTTCTGGCTGGTTCTGGCATAGGGATTCTTCTCCTATTATTTGTTTTCCTAGATAATTTATCTTATAGTTATTTTCATGGAGTTTCAACAAATTCTTGTTCACAAGAGCATAACTGATATAAAACTTAGAAAAATAAATAAATCATGCACAAAGTAAATATTTAGCTATATTATTATTAATGTATAATATAAAACATAATATTTATCAAATAGTGTTGATTTCATGTGTAGTTAAGTTTTGAATGCACGTTGAACTTCCACATTTTAGGTGAAACACGCAGGGAAAATTTGTGGGGTGTTAGGGGCATATCTCCTACATTTGAATATTGAGGAAACAAAACATCTGAATGTGACAGATACATGTAATATCTGCACCTTAAAATAACCAGCACACATTGAGAATATGGCAAAAATGGCTACAGAAAGTGATGAATTCAAGAGTTATGAATGAGATGATCACTGGAAAATGTTTGCCCTAGATTTGGAAAAGACTACACTGGAAATAGGATTGCTATTACTGGCTTTATGGAAGTAAAAATGAGAATAAAAGTGTCTTTAATTAATGAAGGAACAAGAACAAAACAGTGTAGAATAAATGCGCCAATTTTTTTTTTAAGTAAAATAAGCAAATTATGGGCATCTGTGGGTATTATAGTAAATAATGTGTTTGATCAGAGGACACTGTATATGACATAATAAACAGCATCGTAGTTTGAGAGAAAGGAGCTGAGCTGGAAGATGAACTACTTGTTTTTTCTCAGGATATAATAATAATTATAATCAATAAGACAAATAAATAAATAATTTTTATTGAATTTGACAAATTAAGAATTTTACTGTGTGTAAAATCTGTACAAAAACCTTAAAATAAATATATGGAAAATTACATTTCTCCATTTGTACTACTTCAGGTCTCTCTTGAATGTTGGTCCTTAACCAACATTCAGAAGTGCTCTCTTTGGATGACAGAAACACAAAAACAAACTCAAACTATAATTTCTGTCTCTAAAAGCTCATTTGCTAAATGAAAGTCACATATATTTTATTTAGTGACTTAGTGAAGCATTCACTGTTAATAGGTGTGATCCCTTTCCTCAGTGGACATTAGTACTGTAGATGTTGAATACCCCTCAAATGCCCCTGTTAAAGGGTTGGACCCCAGTAGAACTACAATGGCATAAGCCACTTGTATTCATTCTCCTACGTTATGACTGCAGTTTTCCTCTCAAACGTTTCAAAATACATTACTAGCTAATTCTGTGGTAATTTTTGTATTTCTTCTTTTCCCAAACTCCCAGCAGAACTTAAGTTTATATTACTGTCAATCAAAAAATCCAGTTATTATGAATACTACATGTTGCTATGAGTCCTGTGTCACTATACATTTTATTGTTATAAATACTATACTATATATTTTTACCAGATTTTGTTTTCAAGGTTATCATCTGGACCCTTTCATCCCTCTAAGCAATTTTCCAGATTGTGTGTTCTGCCTTTTCTGTCTCTCCTGTGTTTTTTTTTTTTTTTTAGCCAGCCATCTTTCTTTTGACTTTCTTCTATCTTTTTTCTTCCTTTCATTCCTTTCTTTTGAATTTTATTTCTAGGCACAACCCTTTTCTCTACAGCTTTTTTTCCCTGTGGTGCATTAATTACACTTTTGGCCTCAATCCCTGCCCTCCCTGTGTTGGGGTACTTTGCCTTCTAATTTTGCAATGTTCTGTCACTGAGTTCAAGAAAAAGAGGACAAGAGCAAGTATAAAGCAAAAAAAGAAAATTTGGAAACACTTGCAGGTTTCTCTTTCTTTTCTTGGATCTTTGAGTCTAGCAGGAACAGGTACCCTGCTGGTCTACTGAAGAGACTACTGAGACACATGAAGAAATGATTTCTTTCAAGCAAAAATTATCCAGTCAGCAGCAGAATTTAACCCAAAGCAGAAAGCCATCATCTAATTCCATAGGTATCTTGATATATATATATAATTTTTTTGGTGGTACCAGGAATTGAACTCATGACCTCATACTTGATAGGCAGGTGCTGTGCCACTGAGCTATATCCCCAGCCCAATAGGTATCTTAAGTAATAAGTGAAATTGTTTTAAGCCTGCACATTTTGGGAAGCTTTGTTATACTGCTCTCCTAACCAATATATTCTCTGTAGATAAAGTGAGCAACACAACTTTCTATGGGTGTTTCTACACAAGATGAAACAGTACTCCTTCTAGTTTTCTGGGAATCAGATAAACATTTCTCCAATTCTACATACAATTAAACATGAAATATCAGTTTGTTCCAGGTGAAAAACTTCATTTTTGTACCTTTAAATTTTTTCTATGTAGATATTTCTCATTTAATGACTACCTGTTTAGCAAATGTTCAGACTTACAACCAAGGTATGCTGTTTGGATGAATAACCCACTGCTTACATTTATGACCTGTCTTCCTTTTGTACAGTCCTGCACATCTTATTTTTTAGAGCCTCAGTATCTTGTCTTTGTACAGTATACCTTGTGCATATTATCCTGTAGTGTTAGCTGATTTTACAGTATAGTACAGTACTAGTTTTATATTCTATTATACAATCACAGTACTGCGTGTAAGAATCATGCAGATAAAAGCAAAGTCATCAACTTAGAGTTTCCTTTGTTCCAATTTCTTTGTGCTGAGTATTGTAATGTACATACTATATACAATTCCTCATCTAGCAACCAACTCAGCCAATGACCTATTCGCAGGAGCTGAGCTCGGTCATGAGAGGAGGATTATCTGTATCTCTTTACTCTCTATTTCATTTGTCTGAGGATTCCAAAGCCTAAGACCAATGTGTGCAAGTAACCTAGATGCAAATTCTTTTCACCTGAAGAAAGTCTATTCAAAAACAAACCAGGCAGCCTCAGGGTATATTCAGATTCCTATCACTGAAAATTATTATATCATAAATGACTAACCCCTTGGGAAGATCATTGTTGATGATTTTTAAGGACACTTTCAAACCTCAAGTTTTTATTCCCAAGTACAGACTGATTTTGCCTTATGACGATTTCAACCAATAAACTGACCCAAACAAAAATTATAAGGGTGAAATATTCTGACTGTTTTCAAAAAAGAGTAAAAATAGGTTAAAGCCATCTGTTGCAGCTATGCGATGCAGTTCAAGTGGCTGACAGGTTTAAAATGTGCATATTGATGAGCCAATGATTTCTGACTACTGTGTTTGACAAGCCACGCTTATTTGCTATCTAAATATCTCTACTGTGATCCTTCATATGATATTGGAGTATAAATTAGAAATATACTTGTAAGAAAATTTTACACCACATATAAATTGTTTTCCCCAAAGGGCATATCCCCTTCTTATGCTCTGCTGTTTGATGAGATAGAAAAATTCATTCCATTAATCATTAGATATAAATTGAACAGATTCTCTGTATTATCATAGGTATTGGAACTATAGCAAAGAAAGAAAGAGACCCTGCTTTCATGGAGCTTATAATCTAGAGAATAAAGACAGATATCAGATCAATAGGATATAAAAATGCATTATGTGAAAAGGTGGTCATACTAAGAAAATTGAAACAAGGTAAAGAGACAGGGAAGGGGACTCTCAGAGAAGAGCCCCAGAAGGTCTCTGTGAAGACCCCATTGCTGCAGAAGTTAGAAGGAAGTCAGGGAGCTTGCCATGTGGATACTAGAGGATCAGCATGGGCAAAGGGCTCATCTTGGTGGCCTTTGTCACACTTTACAAGTTGAAAAATTATCTTCATGGTTAGAGTAGAAGTTATAAACAAGAGTATTAAAGGAGGTAGGGAGTAGTAGGGCCAGTCATAACAGGCAATAATAGCACTGGATTTCTTTCCAAGAAATCCAAGGTCTGGACAGTTTTAAGCAAAGGAAAGACATTCCTATACATTTGAAGAACATCATACTAGCTGCCCTGTGCTGCAGACCGTCGTGGCCAAAAGAACAGAGAGCAAGGAGCTAGGAGAATACTGCGGTTTTGCAGCATGGAGATGGGCAGCTTTGTCTACGCGAGCGTGGCAGATGCAGCAGGAGGAACAAAAGAATGAATCTGAGACGGACTCTGGGGTATTGTTATGAAGCCAGAATGAATTTAGTAAGAGCAGAGAGAGAAGAGGGTAACGCGTGCCGCCAAGACTTTCTGCCTCAGTAGCAGGAAAAATGGAGCTGTGCGTTCCATCGGGATCCTTTGTGGCGCAGCTTCACGGGCCCTTTCACCTCCCAGGCCGTAAGGCGGGCATCTTCTGGGCATGTAGAGAGCAACTTGACAGCCGCGAAGAGCAAGACCGAAGTGATACAGAAATGGAGAAGACGGGGAGAGGAGGGCTGAGGGAGACAATCACTTTATGGCAATATCATTAGCTTCTGATTTTATTCTCTACAATTTTACAGAGCTCATGAGCATGCACATGAGGCATCTAAAACAATGATCTTTTGTCCTAATTAAGCATCAAAATGAGGATGTTGAAGAAATTTCACTTCCCTGCATTTCCCTAGCAACCCTCCAGATTCAGTGAAAGGACTATGTCCCAAAGTTAAAGAGAAACCCAAAAAGTTGCTTTTGTCAATTCAGTTAAGTACCTAACTTGAAGATTAATGAAGAAACAGCAAACCACGCCATGTCTGAGATTGGCTACGGAAATGTATCTGCCCTTCCCCAATGAATACGGTTGTATTACTCTTCCCCTGCCTCCTCAGACTGTGATCTTTCTCTTCACAATTTCAAAGACAGACAAATACTTTATCTGGCTGAGTTTGGTGTGAGAAAAGCAGGCCAGCCTGCAGATCTCCATGTCAGTAAAATATTAGAGGCCATTAGGCTGAATAAAGAGGACTGCTAACAGCCACAGTTAAAATGAACTAGTTTTTGATGAACATAAATCAATTCTGTATGTGTTACAGTTTATATCTAAACTGTTCCTCATCTCCTATGTTCAGACATGGGGCTTTCAGAAGATGACTGGGTCAGGAGGACTCTAACTTCGTCCGTGGCTCAACCCACTGCTGAGAATATAATTGGATGGCCTTACTGAGAAGTGATTAAAATAGGCAGCACGGGCTCTTTGAAAGAAGTAGGTACTGAGGTCATGACCTCGAGGATGAGCTCTGGTCTCTGGCCACCCTTTCTCTGGCTCCCTCCCTCTGTCTCTGTTTTCTTGCTGCTGTAAAGCAGGCAGCTTCCTTCCACCATGACTTTTCTGCCTCCCTGCAGGCCGAAGACCAATGGAGCCAGCTCACCACGGAGTGAACCACTGAAACTGGGAGCCCAAATTAACCTGTCCTCCTGTAAGCCGACGTTTGCAGGTATTTGGGCAGAGCAATGAAAAGCTGATTACCACAGTGTGTGTGTGTGTGTGTGTGTGCGCACGCGTGTGTATATCTGTATATAAACATATAGTTTAGAATCATAGCCAGTACTAGACAAAATGAGCATAAGAGACAAGAGTCTGTCTGTCATACTGTCATGATCATCTATTCTACAGAAAACTCTGGGTATGAGGATATGAAGCACCCATGTAAATGCAACCATGGTCAAAGAGCATATTAAGGTACTAAAACTCTAAAAATTTTTGATTATGGAAAGCCATTTCTTTAATCCCTCAACACATACATTCATACGAATCCTAAAAATTTTTGCTGTGTCATCCAAATTGGCGACATTAGGAAGCCTATCTGAAATAATGTAAATCCTGAACTACAGAAGTTTTTTTTTATTGTATCTTCATTATATTCAAGTACCTCTAACTTTAACCTTTGTGATGAAAGCAAAGTTAGATTTTAACTGAGCCTCTGTATGATTTGAATGATAAATTTTTTGAAGAATAATTGGTTTTATAATTACATTCATTCAACAGGAGAGCTGGAAAAGGAGCATCACACAGTCAAGATATATTTCCATTTTGGCTTATGCAAGATTGCATAAATTCTTTCAATAAAAGATATTTTAATTTTTGTTCCACTTTACTAGTTTTTTGTTTGTTTGTTTGTTTTAGACAGGGTCTCACTCTGTAGTTCAGGCTGGCCTTGAACTCACTATGTAGCCCAGGTTTGTCTTGAACTCATGGCAGTCCTCCTGCCTCAGCCTTCTGAGTGCTGGGATTACAGGTGTGGGCCACCATGCCAGGCTTTACAAGTTTATTTTTAAGTTTATTGCTTGGTATAAACTTTTCTACAAATGACATATTGAGGCCAATTAAGCAGAGAAGTAGGAAGGGCTTACAACAGCTAGATAAAATTAAGGCAGGAAAAGGTAACTTGGAGTCAGCAAGGGTAGGGCACAATCCTTTGGCTTCTGGGTAAAAATTCAGAGACAAAAACTGCTGTCTAGTCCACACTGTGGGATCATTCTCCAGCACACAAGGCCAAGCACAGCCCCTAAGCTTTTATGTCTGTCTCTCAAACAGGGAGATAACAGCATGCTCCTTGAATCAAAGGTAATGGAATTTTATTCTCTGTTTTGCTCTGCCCTGTAAATCTTGCCAAAACATTCATTTGTTTCCATTATGGGTCTTGCTATCTCTCTAATAGGCAGCAGTGTATCTCAGCAAGAGCTTGATTGTATGGTATGTGTTCCAAAGGGTAAATCACATGCCTATCAGGACTGAACTGGAAAAGAATTACTCTAAATTCATTTTCGTTCACTTGCTAATCAGCAGTATGGTGTCTAGTCACTTAATATCAAAAACAACAAAAAACCCACAAAACTCCACTCTTACCTTATTTTTCCCGCTCTTATCCACAAACTGTATTTGACTTCCCACCTCCTCCTCCTCCTATGTCTAATCTGATTTTTGTGGTACTCAGTATGGAATCTAACATTCCAATCTATCTAATAATAGTCAAATGTTAAAAAATCAAGCTCTTTTATTATGAATAAAACAACAACACAAAGTGAAAGATACTAGTGCTGGGCTGGGGATATAGCTCAGTGTCACAAGCACCTGCCTGGCAAGTGCAAGGTCCTGAGTTCAATTCCCGATACCAAAAATAAAAATACTAGTGCCAAGTTGCTTGACAATTACACTTGAAGAGGTTTTACTTCAATATAATAGCAAAATTGTATTTGATTTTCTGAATATTGTTAATGATCCACTCAATTAAATTAAATTAATCTTAATTATTTTGAATTATTTTTAAATTTTAATTATATTTTTATTATTTTAATTATTTTTATAGTTTACAGTTATTGAACCTTCTCATGTGCAAGATACTGAACAATACATTTGACCCTGAGAAGCAAAGATGAGCCATAATCCTAAATTCAATCCCACTGCCCCTCCTGCTTCTGACTCCAGAGTCATACACTGCAGAAAAATAACAGCATGAAGCAGATAAATAAAATCAGCCCCTTCATTCAAATTCGAAACTTCATCTCTGCACGAGCAATTGCAGACCTAGAGTACAAAAGAAGAAACCAGTGAGGGAGAAATTGGAGGAGCACATTCTGAGTACATTTTTGGTGACAATTTTTGCTGTGTGGAAATCAACACCAAGTACTTTTACGCCTTCTGATGCTTTAAGAAAAAAGAAAAGGAAGTCAATATTTTAACTTGAAATCTTCTACTATTTAAACGTTGGCAACATATTTATTTTAAAAACACAGCACATAGCAAAACAACACACACAATCATTGTGACCTCTGAACTGAAGATTACAAAGGTCTCACCTGTGAAAAAAATGCATGAACTGGAAATTGAGTTTCATAGCAAGAAAGCACTGAAGCAGGTGCCCGGCTATGAAAGCCTGAGAGTCAAGTGCAAAGTGGGGGTTTTATCTGAGACGAGATCTAGACAAGGATTTTGCCTGAACCTGGCCTGGGAAAAGAAAGGAGAGTGAGAAAGTGCTGTGCTGGGCTTGCTTTAAGTGCAGGAACAAAGAGCTCTTTGGTTTCAGAACATCAGGGTAGGGAGTCTGGAGAAGGCCTGATAATGGGCGGCAAGGCCATCCTTTTGAACTGAACTTCTCAGTGTCATTGAGGCACAAAGGGAAGTGAGGCCGGGGAAGAAAAAGTGAGGAAAAAGCATCCAGCAAGATCACACCAACTGCTCAAGGACAACAGAACCCAACAAGCTTCCTGTTTCTAAAGTTATTTTCTTTAGGGCATTGATTTTGCTCCTTGGCTACTTTATTTATGTGCTGATTTTACTCACAGTTTTTGTTACTAGGACAAACTAAAGGGAGATCCATTTGGTGTGTTCATCTTTTACACTATGGAAAGTAAATGAAAAGTTAAAACATCCAGAGGATATTGTAACTAACTAAAAAGTAAAACATATCCATGTAAGTGAAACAGACCCTAAATATAGCCCTTGAGACAAAAATTTAGTACTTTATGTATTTAAAACATAGGGAAGAAATATGACATAAAGTAGCCCCAGACTACATTTCCTTAGAATTATTCCTTAAGCATTTTCAATTCTTTTTAAAATGAAAAATAAAATAAAAACTTTTTAAAAGAAAAAGATTTTATTGTACCTATCTATCTATCTACCATCTATCTGTATTTGTTTTAGCAAGCATTCATCTTGTAATATTTGCAGGCTAATAACCAGAATCAAAGCTCATTACAGTTTAAATAAGAGAAATACTCTTTAAAGAAATTCATAAAATGCTTTAAGGAAACAGCTGCAACCTACATCTAATTGGTAGTGATGATTATTTAACTATGCACTCTCCTACAGAAGCATTAAATGTTACCTTGAGAAACATTCAGGTTCAACAGTGGAATAGATTAAAAACTGATTTTACTTAATTAACAGTAGAGTTCTATATTGCTCTCTTCTAAAATTTGTTCTTAAAGGATCCAGTAAGGTATAGAACCACGAAAATTGACAGAATAGGTTGGTTCCTGGGCTGGCATCCATGTTGTATGATTTCCCCCCGTTACTGTAGAGTAGGGCCACATGACTGTACGTGTGTGTGTGTGTGTGTGTGAAGAATCTAACTCAGGACCTTGCACTTGCCAGGCAGGCACTTGTGCCCCTGAGCTACATCCCCAGCCCCATGATTATTTTTCTAATTGCAGTATTTTAACCCAATGACCACCATAAATCCTTGATTATGTGTCCCTCACATGAGGTGGTGAAAGAAAAGTGATCAAATTTTCACCATGCACAGAGAATCACTTCCTCCCCCAGTTTGTACCAAGTCCTAGAGTATGGTACATTTAAAAATATATCAAGCGAAGAGAGATGATGTAGTGAGAGGAAGTGAGATTTCTACAGTACGATAGGGTGCTGAGGTAGCATCAAGGGCTGGTGGGCAAGGACTTGCCTCAGACCTCTAACATCACTGGCATGAAATGATTGAGACTCAGGTATTTCCTTCAGTTATCAACAGACAAGAAATTTCAGTCCATATCAGTTGCAATCAAGTTATTCAGCAGCAGTTCAAAATAATATAAAGATTGTGGAGTAGCTATTAATAGAATAAGAAATGAGAATTTAACTTTCTAATCTCACTTAGAAAGGATCTATAGCTTCCGTTTATTTATTTATTTTTAAAGTAAGATGATACACGCTACAGAAAGCCAAACCACTCTTAACTGTGCTGCAAAGTTGATGGTACAGCAGTGATGATGGTTAAACAGGACTGGCCACAGAGGATAACAAACTGAATGAAGCAGCACTGCTATATTGAAAAGGGACATTCCCAGTAGTTGGGCTAATACAGTGTCAGACCTATGGGTTCATTTCTTTGGTTGTATTTTTTCCCCATGATTTTGGGAAAATTACTTATCTTCTAGGCTACTGTGAATAACAAGTAGCTAGCTACCTCTTAGTCTTTGTGAAAGTTATCAATTCTAAGAATGTAGGTCAGTGTCTGGTCTATACGGGGAGGTAAACAACATTTTTCAGTGTTGAAGGATGTTATTTAACTTGATGACCACCATATGGACTTCCATGTTTGGTTATCACAGATAAACTTGCATGGTTCCATTTTTACCGCTTAGAATAAGCAGGAACCATGGAAAAAAATGTGAAAAGCATCTGATGAATTCATTAGTTTGATATCAGAAAGCAAGGATGGGAAAGCACAAGATCCCAGAGAAAGGAAGTCACAGAAGTAAAACTGAGGTAACAGATGGGCATGGCTTAGGCTGGGTGGGAAGGGAGGCTGGCGGGAACCCAGGATCCGCACAGCACTGCCTCTCAGAACCCCTGTGTGTAGAACTTCCTGTGGGTTCTCAGGAGATGTGGGTGACATACAATGATACAGGCACCATGAGGAGCCTGCTCTCCTGACTGTTTACGGTGGCCCACCCAGTGTCTTCCAGACCAGGGTGTGCTTTTATTTTGACTTTCCTTTTCCTGTCTTGTTTGGCCCAAATTTGCTCTGCAGAGCCAGTTTCTTCCTCAGCCCCACTTTTCAAATAAACTTTTGGCATTTTTTTCAGCTTGTCTCCTTCAATTCTTTCCTTGGGGTGAGAAAGACCTGGAATATATTTAACTGGCAGGCCCTTTCTGAAAGGAAGTGCCCGATAACAAAATGAGAACTACTGTCTCATCAAGCACCTGCAGATTCCTAAGCAAGGTTCAGCAGCTGAGAATTTGGATGGTATTTTAAACTGTCTCATGAAGCTGAAGAAAACTACAAGCTTTCTGAGCCATTATAGTAAAAGTCCATCAATATCCTGGCCTTTGGTGGAGATTCCTAAAAAACTATACTCTTAAGAGTAAGGGCAAAGCAGTAATATGCCAGTGCTCAACTTTGATTAAGTTTAGCACCTTACAAATTTAAGTAACCTGTCATATTCTAACTATTAAAATCACAATCAAAATCAAAACCAAAACCTCACCCAAACAAAACAAATAAAATCCTCTCTGGAGGAGAAAAACATTCTCTACAACCTCTAAAGTGTCTCTTTACTATCTTATAAACAATGTCCAGCATTTGATCAAAAATTACCTGGATTGCAAGGAGACATGACAAATAGTTGAAAATCTAGGGGACAAAACCAGATGATAGCAACAAATGCATTGAAAAATCCAGAATACTGGAGTCACTGGCTGCAAATCTTAAACGAACTGTCATTAATAAATTCAAGGAAATGGATGAGAGGGTTGTTGATTTCATCAGGTAGGTAGTCAAATCTATAATTTAATCCATAGAAGAAACAAATGAGTAGTGTGAAACTGAAAAATACGCTATAGCAAACAGGGAAACTTTAAAATTATTTTTCTTCTTTTGTGTGGGCTTCCTCCTAAATCAGCTACATCTTTGAGGTTGACTAACCAGCTATGTAAAAATAGGGCCTAAAAGTTAAGACAGAATTTCAAATCTTTGGGTGAATAATATAGAGCTATAATTTAGAAAAAATAACTTTTTTTTGTCTTTTTGAGACAGGGTCTCACTATGCAGTTCAGGCTGGCCTTGAGCTCACTTTGTAGCCCAGACTGATTTTGAACTTGCAACAATCCTCCTGCCTCAGCCTCCTGAGTGCTGAGATGACAGGCATGTACCACTATGCCCGGCTACACTTAACTATGTTTTGTCTTTTTTTTTTGTCCTTTTGAGACAGGGTCTCACTATGCAGTTCAGGCTGGCCCTCAGATCACTTTGTAGCCCAGGCTGGCCTGGAACTCATGATACTCCCTGCCTGAACCTCACGAGTGCTGGGATTACAGGCATGCGGCGTCACACTTGGCAAAGAAATAACTACTTAAAGGAATGTGTGCCTTCCCTGTACCTCTTATGAGTCTGATTACAGAAAATATCTAGACACCAGTGAAACTCTCCATGCTGTGAGCAAGTCCAAATATACTCTATCCCTGGGGACATCACACCAAATCTTGTTTAAAGGAGCATTGTAAGGGTATATAATGCCATTTTTATTTTTCAAAAGTGCTTCTACTTGGGGCTGGGGATATAGCTCAGTGGAATAAGCGCCTGCCTAGTAAGCACAGGGTCCTGAGTTCAATCCCCAGTACCGCCAAAAAAAAAAAAAAAAAGTGTTTCTACTGGTGAATATTTAATTTTTTATGATTTTATTATATTAAACAATGTGCACTTAACAGGGAAATAAAATATCAATTGAATATAACATTAAATTTTTAATACATAATATGTGTAGAATGAACATTTTCAACGTCAAGTGGTGTTTTTGTTTGTTTGTTTTCTTTTTTGAGGCAGGATCTCACTATGTAGCCTAAGCTGGGTTTGGATTTGCCGTGATCCTACTGCCTCAGCCTCCTGAATTTTGGGATTATAGGTGTGTACCGCCATGCCTGGCAGAACCAAGTATTTGCAAGATCTAAAAAATAACAGCAGGAATAAATTCCTAAGAGAACTACAATGAAAATGAAACAAAACTACTACAGAAACAACCTTTGGTGTAATTATCACCCCTAAGCCAGTGTTCCCACAGGACAACAGCACGGTCCATACACAAATCTCGCTTACACTGAGCACAGTTGTAGGTCTCTTTCTTTTCCTGATTGGTAGGCCATGCTTGTCATCTCTTCTGTCTGGAGCCTCCTTTTATATTATACAACTTGCACTTAGCAAGAAAATGAAATATCATCAAATGTATACTGTTTCATGATTGGTTACTAAATCTAAAAATGATGACAAATAAATTCCTATGTGAACTGCAATGGGAATATAAATAAAGCTACCCCAAAAGTAATTTTTGTTTCAATCACTTAAGGCAGTTTTCACACATGAGAACAGCATGTTCCATATGCAAGTCTTGCTTATACCGACAACACATGTGTTTTGTTTTCCCATCTTCTTGGGTAGGATGTACTTGACATCTTGCTGGTCTTCCCGTTTTCTTAGGAGGCTCTTGTGATGTTGCACGTGTCTGTGCACCAGTGTGCTCCAGAACTCTTTTGTGGAGTTCTTTGGGCAGATACATATTGTTCCTCCTTTGTTGTAACTGATCATTTGTCAATTCTAGTCCCAATCCTTTAAGAAAAATTCTCCATGGCATTTTGTGCTTGTTATCTTCTTTGTGAACTATGAAATCATTTATGCTTGACATGTTTAGGGTCCAGTAAAACACAAGCATAGGACAATTCTTTGTGTTTTGAGTGCCATCATAGTTGCTGCATAACTCATCAACAAAATCTACTCCACCATTTGGTGTTTGGGATGTGTGAGTATTACTGTCTTCATTTGTGTTTAGGAGTCACGATCAATTCTTTTTGTTTGCTTGTTCACTTGCTTGTTTTTGAGACAGAATCTTTCTATGTAGTTCAGGTTAGCCTTAAACTCACTAGGTAGTACCGGCTGACCTTGAATTCACAGGGTCCTCCTGCCTCAGCCGGCTCTCCAGCACAGGGGTTACAGGTGTGCACCACCACTCCTGGCTTCACTATCAACTTATCATCATGATATAATATGGACAGTATGAATACTACTTTTTTTTTCTTCACCATGTAGGAAGCCAGTGTTATGTCTTTCTGAAGTCCAAAGATTGTGCTATTTCCACTGTGTTATTATGAGCAGTTCCTGTGCTGGTCAACTGGTGTTTTTTAGCAACTGTAGCATCAATGGGTAATTCATGAACCAATTTTGAATGTGACATTTGGGTTGCTTTTTGAAATAGGTATAAGTCTGTTAACACTGTCATATAGTTTATTACTGTATGAATAAAGATCTGGTGGCTGAGTTCCAGGATACATTTCTAAATTTAAGGTGTAAAATGTCTTCACATCTACCAGGGCATATATTTTTTATATAGTTTTATATAGCATACATTGCCAAAACCTTCACCCACCACAAAACAACGCAAGTTATTTGTCAATTGTCAGGTATTCAGACGATATATAAATTGCTTGATGGTTCAGCACAAGGCTTTCCAAGGAAGAGCAAATAGTAGCCAAATTGTTAAGAGTTTTTCTTTTTGCTTTCTTGTTGGCTTTTTTTTTTTTTTTTTGTCATCAAAATGTAGGCGATTTTAAAAGAAACCAAATCTCCTGTCATTATTGTTCTAAAAATCTCACTGCCACCTCTGTCACTTCTCCTTAGAAGGTTTAGGTTCTGACAATCAGAATGATAAAGTCCTGCAATGAAGGCTTTTAGTGAGAGGTCATGATAAATATTTTTTGAATGTTTCTATTGATGCATATAGAATGTTTCACTTACATTTCATTATTAGTGCATTTTAAAACATCTTGTACCACATCATGCATTACAAACAATTTCCAACAGTTAATTGCAGGGTGGCATTCTGTCCAATAGGTTTCATCCTTGGCAAGAACCTAGTATTGTTTTCTGAACTAGTTCTAACAGATCACTCAGGTATATACAACCACTGTCTAGCATTTGACTAGTCAAATGTCTATTTACATTACTGATTTCTTTCTCATCTGAATCAAAGTCTTTGTTCTGTATTTCCCTCTGTCACAGCTTGCTGACTTCTTTAACCCACATGATTCAAGTCATCACAGTCACATGATGACTCACTTTCAACCTACTCCTAAAGGTGTGAAAGGAGATTATCATGTGACCTTGTACTGATCTGGGCTAATTCTACAAGGTCAGAATAAATAATGTAATAAAAATTATAAAAGCACAAAAATGCAACACAGCACACAATGTGGGTAAAACTCACCCATTTATACTTTGATACATGTGTATATACTTTGCTGTTTGTTGTACCAAGTGGGTGAACACAAGCATTGCTTTCTGTACTTCCCCAGTGCGGCTATAGAGATGTGCAGCCTGCTACCATTATGCTGAAGTACATACTTTCATTAGAAAACTATGGTCAGGGTGTATTTTACCCACCATGATGTCACACTGGTACTTCCCTAACTCAGTGCCATCACAAATAAGACTGTTATCTGAAGTGAAAATGAGTTTTCCAATGTATTGATCATGGACATGAGTGCTATTGGAAAAATGACTGTATTAGCAACATGATGGGCTTGGAGATCTTTTCAGTGTTAGTACAGGCAACTGCAACCCTAACAGTTGCTAAGAGGAACATAATTAAATGCTGGAAATAGCCATACGAAGGCAATGAATATGAATTTTGTTTCAATAAATGTATGCAGTACACTACTAATTTCAATCTAATGTAAAGCTGCAATTTTACTAATTCTTGCATTGTAGGTTTTGTGTAAGTAAGAATTTTTCTTCTCAATCACATATAATGGAATGAAACTAAATAAAACAGAGCTGGCATTAGCTGGTTAGTAAGAAGTTATTACATAAGGAATTATATTTACCATCATATCTATAATTTCAGTGGTATAAATTTAGGTAGGAATATAAAATGTTAGCATTTGTGTCATATGTTCTTATATTTTGGTTAGTTCTACAAATTAACTAGCAAATCTGTCCTAAATAAATTTGTATTTGGAAAATATGCTGGAATATAGTAAAAGTGAATGAGTAGAAAACACTCAAAAATACTTATCTGAAGGAAGACTTGTGAATTGCTAGATATAATCCTTCCAGTAAAGAAAAAAGGTTGAGAAGCCTTGGAATCACAAATTAAGGTTTTTACCATGTTTGATAGAATAATTGAAAACGAACATTGTTAAATGTCACTCTGGTACTCCGGCAATACGCTAGTTTACAATGAAAAGTAAAGATGAAGGAATCTGTCTTGGGGACTTTTACTGCTGAGATAAAATACCCGATGCCCAAACTGAAGGACGGAAAGGTTTATTTAGCTCACAGTTTGTGGAGGTTTCAGTTCGTGCCGGGCTGGCTCCAAGGCAGAGCGGCACAGGGCAGAGGGCAACTGTTCAGCATGGCTGCGGAAGATCGCCGAAGCAGCAAGAACAAAAGCAGACGAGTAGCGGTGGGCATGCAGCTTCTTTCTCTCCCTTACATATGTAAACTGTCCACCCGAGGGCAGGTGTAGCACTTACACCCATGAATCAATCATAAACTCTAAAAGCCCACGCCAGGACTGCATGTGGTTTGGGGGAACCCGCAGACACAAACCATAACAGAATTCTTTTGGGAACTACTGTTTCAGCTTCCAGGGAATATGATATAAGAATGTGCTCTAGATAAAGAAATATAGAATAGAGCACATCCTACAGAGTCCATTGGCATTACTGCCACAACTAAGTGAAAAAAAAGTCCTTGTAGAAAAATCTCTCCTTGTAGAAAATTAAGACAACAGAAAGATCTCACATAGCTACTGGGTTTATAGAGGTTAGTTTATTCAGCCAGAATTTATCTCTCACTTTAAAGACTAGGATATAATGATGGCAAATCCCTTCTAGCGTTCAATGCTAACAAACAGCCCACTGCAGCATCCATTCTGTAAGTTTGCCAACACTGAACTTGGATTTTGAAGATTTGACCAAAGTGAATCCTGTCTTTATTATCAATTTCTTTTTTATAATCAGATACTCATCTTCCAAATGGCAAGATAATCCCTCAACTGAAAAGAAGACATGAAGTCTGTGTTATTATAATATCCCTGAATCCATGGGTTTAGAACACCCATTATTAATTTATATTGTTAGGATTTCTTTCATAAATACTGACTACCTAAAACAGTATATCTGTAGGTCTTGAAAGTGTATTCCAATATTCTTTGTGAAATAGACTTTAATCACACTGTCAACAGAGTTTGAAATCAAACACAACACACTATTTTCCTAGTTTAAACATTGTGTAAAACTAAGGCTACAATGTAGGAAATTTTCATTCTTTATCAAATTGTTCAAATGAAACAAGTCATAAGTTTAATTCCCTTATTCTTTGTCACCAGGGCTTTCATTAGTCCTTTCTATGAGATTTTAATAAACATTAGACAAAGGGATTATTGACACAACTGTCCTAGAACTCTCAATATTGAGTATCTGAGCTGTCCACATTTTTATGTTTACTAGCACTTTTGGGGTCAGAACCAGAAAAAGACAGAAATCAACAAGGACAAAAAAAAAAAAAAAAAAACGTTTAGACACAGATGAGAAATTCTTCCAAATCAGTTTTTTCTTAGTGCTCTTTTACTAAAACTGTTCCATAACCTTATAAAATTATTAGATCATAATGCCAATGATATCAGAAAACAAAATCCAACCAAATCCACCAAAATTAAATATCAGTGCTACCCAGCACATAAAAAGATTTTCTGCAGTGAATGAAATCAATTGGTAAGAACAGCATAGGAAGTTCATTCCTAAGATATCCTGTATATGACCCTTGAAGTAAAGGATCATGGTCAAGGTCAAGGGGCAGGGAAATCACCCACACATGACTCACTTCTTTGTATCCAAAGATAATGCGTCCATCCATAAGGAGAGTTGCCTGGAATGTGAAGCTTCCCAAGTTGTAATTGTCCTGGAGATGTACATGGTCCCACTGGACCACCAGGGCTGTCCCTAGCGGGCAAAAGAAGAAATGCAGTGAAAAAATAATACTGATCAATTCATAGGAACATTAGTCTGGCCTTCAAAGCTGGTAAGTGTGCTATTTCAATTTTACGTGGTCACTTGGAATTCTGGTATTGAAATGGCATTTAAGATCATTTTTAAAGGATTGAATATTTTCTCTAAATATTTGGTAAAAATCTAACCCCATACTGAGGTTAATATCAAGCCAACCCAGTGTGGGGCAATTTTGCCTTAGGAGTTTCAGTAATGTTAATGCATACTATCTGCTCAAATTTCCAAGAGCCACTTTCAAAACGCAGCCCAAGTGGATTGAATGAACTTCAAATACTTTTGACAAATGCCTAGAAAGGAATACATTAAAAAAAACCTAGGCCTGCTTATAAAAGACCTCAAAATGTGTTTTCCATACTTAAGAGTTATATTCTTCCACATTGAAGAAGTTCCTTTAACACTAATGGGATCTTCTTCTTTGATTCACAATGCCTGCATTTCTGTCTTTGTTGTATGTCTTCCAGAAGGCTGTAAGGTCCTTGAAGAGCCCTGGGCTAAGATCTCTGAAGCCTCCTTGAAGTGCACTGGGGTGAATCTGCCAGTGTTTACTGTGAAACTATTAACATGAAATATAAGTTGGAAAATAGTTTAGCAGTCATATCACCAATGAATATTCATATTTTTCTATGTAGATAATGTGTATTCTCTGTTTTTTCTTTTTAAGAAAACAAATCAGCTAAGGCTTTTGCTTCATTTTAAATGCTCAATTTTTCCCTTTGGTTAAAAAAATCTTGTTGCTAAAAAGTTGTGTTAAAATTGAAACACAGAAATAAAAGAGCAAAACTTCTTTTCTGTGGAAAGTATATGATTAAAAAAATCACTATCATGTAGCAAAATATCTTCAGCAGCATTCTGTGTTGTTAGGAATGTACAAACATTCTTGAATTAGTTGATAATTTTAAATATACTGTTAAATATTTGTGAATCCTTAAGGGTTGTTAAAATATAGAGGCGTAGTGTATTCCTTTGGGGGAAAAATTTAAAAGTTAAATAAATGTTATTGAACTTGATCTGAGTGCTTTTAGCCAGAAGAAACATCCCATAGTCTGCCGAAGGAGAAAACTCAAGTCTCTTCCTTCCATAGTCCCGTTCTCGTCTATATTACCATCTCCTTCAAGGTAGAAACGGCGAGAAGATAATAGTATCCAGGAAACTGCCCATGATTTTGTCATTACAGGGTTTTCTGTGCATAGAATGACTAACCTTCCCTTGCTGTCCCACACGTCTCCAACCCTCACGCCTTAGGCATTTCCTCCTTCTCTAATTTCTCTCACAGCCTTGTGGTGCAGTGCAAGGAAGAGCTAGATAGACTTCAGAAGACCTAATTAAACACCAGAATTCAGAAGCCAGAAGTCCTACCTCCGCGACCCTTCTGTGTGAGGACAGCCACGGTTAGCCTGTATGAACCTACTCCTCCTCCCCTCTAATACGGGAAGTGGTAACTCTCATCCTCAGTGAAGTTCTGCATTGAATATAAGAAAGTGTACTGAAAATAAGAGCTCTACATAAACTGGCCAACTATTTTAATGAAAATTCTGATGATGGTATTCCTAATATTTTAGTGCTAGTAGCAAGGTTTTCAAAAAGACACTATTTGTAAATGTTGAGTTTTATATTGTTATTGTACAGCTCCCCCAGCATCTGTTGATTTCAATGTCCTTATATAACACCAGTAGAAAGATTATGGAGTATAAATGTTTCCATCAATTTTTTAAATAAGCTAAGTATTTCTAGTCTGTGTTATGAAGCAACATTTCAAGTTTCATCTTTCATTAACTATTGCTGGGCTCTAAAGCTTCATATTATGCAGGTGACTGGGAGTGGCCTTTAGAGATGAATGTTTGTTTTGATCTTTTCTTTAGTATTTTTGTAATCAGGTCCTTATTCAAAATATTGGTTTCCACACAATGCCTAGTATGGGAAACAAATAAGTGGACCAGAAAGGCACTTTCCTTGGAAAATTCTGATGTCGGAAAGTGTATGACTAAAAGAAAACTATGGGCTGAAGAATTAAATCTCCATTTCCAAAGAGCTGGGTGGTCCACCTCTAGGCCGTTTCTCTACAGTTACTTGAGCACACGGATCAGACCACAAGAGCTGACTAGGCCATCTTTCTCCTGCCTGATCAGTTACAGAGGCCAGCTCCTTATCTTCAAAACAAAAACAGAACTAGAATGAACTAGTGCTACTTTAGGTCATTAACAACTCCAAGTTTTCTGATTTAAACTTAATCAGGTTTTCGGATTCTATGCTTGATCAGGTTTTCTGATCATTGGCAAGAATTATATTGCATTGTTTATTCTTTATGGGTCATCAAATTAGTTTTGTAGTCACTGTGGTGACATTTATAGCTTTGCCAGTTTTTTACATTAATATTCTGTGACATGGGCTGGGGATATAGCTCAGTGGAATAAGCTCTTGCCTAGCAACCGCAGGGTCCTGAGTTCGATCCCCAGTACCGCAAAAAAAAAAAAAAAAAAAAAAAATTCTGTGACTAACTTAGGCCACATTACCACTCAGGCAAGTTACAACTTTTCAAAGCACCAACTCATTTTAAAAATCTAGTGCTTTAATTCTTATAGAAATATTACCATAAAAGAAATATTCTATCCCACTGCTGTCTCCCCTAGAGATGTTTTGCTTTTCTGCAATGCTGCTTCCCGTCCTTAAGCAGTCTGTCAGTGATCCTAGCAAATCAATGCTGAGAATACTTCAGCAAATTGCTTGAGCAGGACTTGGTGAAGAGCCTTACAGTATTGAAAAGTGCCTCATTTATTAAATACATACAGCAATTACTCATCATTCATTATCATATTATAGGAACTCACTATTCCCATTAGTCATTACCCAGAAAGCATTGAGTAAGGTAAAAATTACAATGCTTTAGTGTTAATATGGTCATAATTCTTATGAGTGAAAACTCAGATGTTTGTTTATTTATTTATTCATTCATTGACTATTTCTTGTGGACCTACTGCTTATTAAATACCTTTGCCATCAGAGTCATAGCTTTTGTTTTCAAAGAATTTAGATCCAGATGAAAAGATATGCATAAATCATTTAAAAATGATTTAAAAATTCATTGACCTAAGAGTAAACTCAAGCACTGAGCTATGTAGGAAGACAGTATCTGAGAGAATATATGAGGAGAGTTATTAAGCATATTTTGTGATTTTGATATTAATAATATCAGAACTTATTCATCAGAATCCTGTGTTCATGAGTCCATGTCCCTAACATTGAGTAAATGAAAGGACTTAGAAAATACTCAATTTTCGTCTAATCATTTCTCAATTACTTAGGATAGGTTCCTAAGGTAATTTTCTATAAGCAAGCATGCAATATGCTCCAGGTAAAATTTTGGCTGGATGTGTGCCTAAAACACACATGTGATCTACTTGTAGATCCATATGCATTACCATTTTAGGAGTTTTAACTAAAAGCAGTGTAAGGATAGACTATATCAGTTCTTAAATTAATAGGTTGAAATAATTATTATGACTGATATTTACATTTACATATTTGGTGTGATTCAAATTGTTCAACATATATTGTTTTACCCATAGTTTCTTTTCTCTACCAAAGCTACAGTTTTCAATAAATGTAGAGAAAATAAGAATGTATGCCTCCAAGACCTGGAATTCATCATTTGGATTTTATATAACAATAATAATAATTATTATTAATATTATTTATTATTGGCAGTACTGAGGATTGAATCCAGGGTTTTCACACTGAGCTAAACCTTCAGCCCTTTTTCAAAATTTTGCAACAGGGTTTTGCTGAGTTTCTAAGTTGCCAGAGTGGATTTGAATTTTCTGTCTTTCTGTCTCAGCCTCCCAGAGTGCTGAGATTTTCTTTTGGATGTTAATGGCATTTAATAATATATTTGAGGTTTTATTTCTTTTATATGCCTCCCTTAATTAGGGATAGATTGTTGTCAGTACACATGACAAATCTTAACAGGATCTATTTATTATTTTGAAATCAGAATTTTTATTTTCTTAAGTATATTTTTAATACTTACTACCTTATATCTTTGAAAGGGTAATGGATAACTAGAGTTGATAAATTCTCAATACCAATGTAATATGCTACTTGCCAGCACTTAAAGATCAGAACTAGTACAATTATACTCCTGTGGATTTTTAAAACAGGAAGGCCTTTTTCAAAATCGGATTCAATAAATGTATTTGTGTTGCTTGAGAGGTGTCTACAAGAACTCTTTTTTGTATATTTATTAAATGAATGAATGAGTGCCACTTGACTATGTGCTTTATATGACATCATAGCAGTTCACAGTATTCACTGTTGCTTTAGGAGATTTGCAGTTTACAAATCTAGTCTGGCCACCAACCTGCAAGAGAACCCCAATATCTTACAGAAATGTTAACACAAAAAATGTATAGTCGGCATAGGTAGGATAACCAATACATACCATTATCAAAATATCTGACTGTCGAATTTCTGGATACACTGGGATCAAAATTTGCCATTAGAGGTGCGATGTACTGTGTGGCTGTTAACATGCGATGCACAACTTCTCCAGTGTATATGAAACCTAAAATTAGGAAAATAAGACAGATATTATGAAGAAGAAGCTCTGTTGGGTGCAGTGGTGTGCATCTGTAATCCCAGCACTCTGGAGGCTGAGGCAGGAGGCTTGTCTAGAGTTGGAGGCCAGCCTGGGCTATATAGTGAGCTCAAGGCAGCCTGATCTACATAGCGAGACCCTGTCTTAAAAAAACAATAAAAGAAAAAAGACAAAAGAAGAGAAAAGCAGCCCAGACAAAATTGTCATTAAGGTATTTCCAAGCCAATTGCAGCCATATTTTGAAAATAAAATAACATAGCAGTTACATTTTTAAAGAGGGAAATACTATGTTAATGTCTGATTAATAACATGGCATGGATAAGGTAACAATTCTCATACAATGTGAAAGTACTTTTCAGACTGGGAAATCAGAAATCTATGATATGTGCAACTTTTAATTTTTCTCATTTTCAGTGACTATTACCCAGAAAAAATAATTAGGCTGAAAAATGCTAATATGGTATTATAAGTAACTAAAATATTCAAATTTTCTATTACTAGTCCCTTATCATTTTAACATTAGCTAGCACAAAAGTCTTTTTCACAAGTGATTTTATTTTCAAGATATTTATTTGGATTTTACTCAACTATGAATTTAGTATTGGACATTTTAGAAATGTCACATGCTAAAATGCAGAGAATGTTTTCCACTCCTTTTGCTTGTTTTTAACTGAAAGAGGGCTAAATACCCATGGAGAAGCTTTCAAAATTCTGAGATTGCTCAAGCCTTATAATAGTAGAGACCTATCTGGAAGATAAGGTCTATATGTTTTCAGACAAGATGGTAAAATATTGTCACAAACGCTCTCTATTTAGAAAGTTAGCAGTGCGGTCTATTGTAGCAGTTCACAAATGAGAGGGAATTAAGTACGTAGGACTTTGGCTTTGAATTAACTTTCTCTCGCTCCTGCGTTAGGACTCTAACCCAGTTTCAATTATCCACACTAGGTTTATTTACTTTGTGGACTACCCATGACAAATTGTTAATCCTATTCCGGCTCTTTGCCTCCAAGGTCTTTAGCTGCCTGAAAGAAGAGTCAGCTCAGGGAATGCTAAATGATTTAAATAGTAATCTATGAAATCACAGTTAAGAATAAATATGCAAATGGCACACACAATATTATAATATAAAATGCAATGCAAATTCTTTGTAACAATGAACTAACTAAGTATTTGAGGGTATTGATCATTTTTTTATTTTCACAGGAAGTAATAAGACATACAAGATCTTTATAAACTTCATACAACAGTGTATGGTATCTAAATCACAAAGTAGTGTTACCTTGCTTATGAGTTAAAGATTTTACTGATGTATTGTTGTGCTTATTTCTTTAAATTTTAAATTGTGATTTTCAAGTAAACTGTTGTTGAATGAGATCTCCAGTTATTTAAAGATTTAGTAAATATTTTATTTATTAAAAGGATCTTAAAAATCCTTCACTAAAAGACATCGTGTCAATAGGGTTATTGTTTCTGTTCTATTTCTGTCTAGATTTTCAGTCATACCCTTAATGCTCGATGTCTAACACCACAATTTGAAAGTTATGAACGTAAAAAGTACCTGTTTGGGGAGATTTATAATTTATACTGTGTCCTCACCAGCATGGCTCTAAAATGTCATCATTCAAATGGACAAAAAACTCTATAGTTACAATCTTTAAGTAAAATGTTTGCATTGTACTCTGACAGATTTCTTTCAGAGGGAATGGCTGCAGGTACTCTCTGTATTTCTGTGCATTAATAGGAGAAATCGCCTAATTTAGAATACAGAGGGCAGTAATTCAAGGCAGGAAGATAATTTTAAATCAGTGTAAAGTCCCTTCTCCAAAGCAACTACATAAGAAAAGCAGCACTGATTCCTAGAAATAAAGGGCGGCAAAATTTGGGGGCATTGATGATTTCAGATACTTAATTCTTTTTGTGTTTTCATTAAACAACTTTGGATTAATGCAATATTTGCATATATTTATGAGTATCACGTAATGTTTCAACTCATACATATACCATATTGGGCAATGTTCAACTCAGAATAACCAGCATATCTATCACTGTAAGCATTTATCATATATTTATATTGAGGATATTAAAAATGTTCATCTAACTACTTTGAGATGGACAAGGTGCTGCTAATTATATTCACTTTCTGTGCCACAGAACCAGAACTGCTTCCTTTTATATGAGTGCAATATTATGTTGATGAATCTTTTGTCATCTCCCCTTTAACCTACTCTTCTCAATCCTAGTAATCACTCTTCTGTTCTGGACTTCTCTAGACCAACCTTTTTAGATTCTACATATGGATCATTACAGTTAATACTTAAAATAAATATGATACACACATGAATCCCTCACTGTTTCAGCACAGATTCCACAAGTCATTATTCTGCTCTCTGTGGCCCAATTTTCAAACCATAGGGATAATGAACTGCTGTTCCATTTGTTCAGGAAAAGTTTTCAGAGACTACAATTACCCATATTTTCAAAGTGAAGTTTCACATTGTTCCCAAAGAACTAAGTTAAAATAGGGGAGAATTTAATAGTAAAGGTTATAGTTACTGTTCTTTACTTTTCCATTATCATAATTTACTACACATCAAAACTTCTATTACTCTGAGCATTATAGCTGCTGTAACTACAGTGAATAAGAAACAGCTACTGCCATTACTAACATGTCCACCACTATTGTTATTATTACTATTATTAATACCTTCCTGCCAAAAAATGTGGAAGGTAACCCGAGGATGATAAAAGCCCAGTACTCTGAAGCTATATTATATCTTGCTAATCTAGGAAATACTTATTTGTTCTTCTTGGACATAATAAATACTGATTCCTGTCAATATCTTTGAAAGCAATCTGATTAGTTCTTACCACTTGATTACAGCAGTGGCTGGCTGGCTCTCCTTAGCTCATACATTCTGAGAATTTAAAAATTTAAAAAAATTAAAATAAAAATTTTAAATGATATTTTTAAAATTTAAGAATATCATTTCAGCAGTGGGTAACAACTGAGTGGAGAGAAACAAGCTTAATGAAAAGAGAAATGCAATTAAGTGTTGACTAAGAACCAGCTATGCAAACTAATGCAATGAAATTTTTCCAAAGCTTTAAAGGCATTCTTAGTGATTAACACACTAATTAGACATGTACCTCTTTTCTTTGGCTGCCCTGGGCATGCCTAGTTATACAGAAAAACAGTTCATTTTTCTGGCCCTTCACATTCTTGGCTAAATTAAACAATACATTTTAATTATTTTCTTCAAACTTCTTTGTACTCATTTGGATGGGTAAACATACAATACCTTTGCTTGTTATGTGCTTTTAGTATAAACAGCAAGCATCTATCTAGTAAACTAGGAAAGTTATTACTATCTAGATGATTTGGAACTCAGAAGAATGCCTTCATTTAAAAGCAAACAGGTTGTGCTCTTTGAATCTTAAATAATAGCTAACGCATTCCCTTTCCTTTTCCTGTTACTAATAAACCTAGAGTCAAGTTCTGAGCTCGTTTGTAATCAACAGCTTTGTTCTTGTTGTTGGACAGATCTCCTGGTTAGGTGATCTGGAGTTACTTGAATAATCTGATTTTAAACATACACATCTCATTTAAATCACTTGATGACTCTGTTACTGAATAAATCCCACTCATTCATTATCTATTTATTAATTATTAAAGGCCTATAATTATTAAGGCTCTAATAATTATGATACATATTGTGATCTTTATATATTATTAATCAGATCAGATAGATCAATTATTAATAGATCAACTAGCTGAAATTTCTGGGTAAGGATTTGGAGAGCAGATTTCTCAGTCTGATTTTTCATCAGAAAAATACTGTGCTAATAATAATATCAATCTACACAGGCCTGTCAAATATATTATTTTCATATATTCCCCATCACTTTATCATACCACAACTTTGAAAAGAATAATGATGCTGTATTACTTCCACTTGTTAAATGAAATACTTCATCAGGCTGGTAATGTGTCCAAAGCCATAGAACTAGCCTAGGTCTTTAAATTCTAATTTTTGGGATTCAGTATGGTGTATTTTAGAATTCCTTTTGAGTACAACCTTATTTATGGTACTGTGGAGGACAGTAAGTTAGGTGGTATTCCTTTCACTTCTCTTGAAGTCATTTCCTAGACCATGTTATGGTTAATACATTGTGTCAACTTGGGGTGTCTAGCGGTTTAACTAAGTAACTCCGCAGTTGTAAATCTTGGGGTAAAAAGGACGTGCCCTTACCCTTGTGGGATGCTGTTTATTATGTTAATTTGGGAAGTTTAAAAGGTTATCTATGTGATTCAGCCAGAAGCCAGGGTGCTTATCTGTATTCATTCTAAGCCTGTGAAAGAGGAAGGCATGCAGAGGGTGCGGGTGTAGAGGACCACCGCCCCCCCCCCCCCCCCCCCCCCCCCAGGGCTGGTGGACTATAAAAGGAACTGAGGAAGGACCGGCCGCGAGTTCTTCGGAGGAGCTCCAGCCTTCACCTTCAGCTCAGTCGTCTCCTGGCTTCCGGTGCAGACTCTTTGGCTTCCGCCTGGGACTTCATCGTAGATTCATCAGCATTTCCTTGCGTACTCAATAGCCCTCGATACGGACTTGCACCGACACTGCGGTGAGCTCCAGGCCCCAGGCCTGGGTTCTTCAATCTCCAGTGTGCAGACACCCTCTGCACACTTCCTCATCTAATCCTGTAGCTGACTACTGTAAGCCAAATAAGTAATTTGTTGTACATTTGTATATCTTGTGTTAAATCTGTTTCTCTAGTAAACCCTGGCTGATACAGACCATCATGCTACAAATGCTGATAGCTCCTCCAAGCAAAATGGCCCAATAAATTTCTCAGAACTATATATCTTCTCTCACTGGACTTTAGGAAACACTTCTTTTCTGCATGGACATTTTGGTACTATCTTTTCCTTAGAGCAGAATGGGAGTCTTCAAATCTTGATACTATTATTTTTTTTTGTATTGCCAAAGCCTTGGGTCTTTTAATAAGACTGTATAAATATGCCTAAATTAAATTCTTTTATTGCAACCTACCTACCTAACAATCCTAAAAATGGTGGGAGAATCAAACGCAAGTAGTTCAGTTATTTCATGGTAGAAACAAATTATTTCCTAGTGAAGTGATTAAAGAACTTAACCTGATTGTACCTCAGTTCCCTAATGGTTTTCTTTTTTTGCTGGTATGTGCTCTCAATATATAAAAAATGCATTCATCGTGGGGAGTTGGTACGTATATCAACATATACATTGCATATATTAGTCCCTTTTATTTTCTTGTGTAAGTAAAAATTAGAGGAAATTGAAATGATTGGTTGATTTTCTGCAAATTTCTATTTTCAATGCTCTTTAGTGCTTTTGATGTAAATTGATACTGATCTTTACTCTTATAGGTATTTACTGTCTAATATATACCTGTTAAGTCTACACTTATAATAGGATATTTATGACTTTAAAATTACACTTCAGGGGTTGGGGATATAGCTCAGTGGAATAAGTGCCTGCCTGGCAACTGCAAGATCCTGGGTTTGATCCCCGGTACTGCTAAAAAAAAAAAAAATATCTTTAAAATTATGCTTCAGACCTAAATGTAAGATTATATTCATCTGAGTTATTTCTCCAGGGGATAAGGTGGACCATTGAATCTATGGTAACTACAAGGCAATGAATAATAAAATGCCTTAATGGGCAGAATTATTAGTTTGATTTACCTTTACAGCCTGATAGAAAAAGCATTTTGTAAAGCTATTAACACCCTATTGGTTGCATATGATTGTTTCATTTAATTGGAAGTGTCACAGTAATAAAGGAAGCATGAAGAAGTTATAATTGCCTGTGAAACATTCTATAAAACTTTAATGTGTAAGGGGCTACATAAAATATTCCATTTCATCATCTTTCTGTGGATATTTTTGACTCCAGAGGCAAGATTGGAGTCAATCCAAACGCCTGCAGGGCACTGAGCATTTCTGGTTAAATGCTACTTTTAGCATGCAAGCTACAATGGTGTATATCACCTTTGTCATCTTTGTATTGACAAGTACTGTGATCTCTACACATTACTAATTCAATAGACCCGAAGCTAATGGGTAAGGATTAGAAGCACAGATTTCTCATTCTGCACACCCATTAACATCGTATGTGATGTGCTCCACTGCCATTCACAAAAATGATTTAACTAAGCGTGTCCTGTGGTAATTGTTTTGTCAACTGCTCAGTGTTGGTGGTGGGAAACTTACATAAAGCAAACAAATGAAGTCTGAGCATAATTCACTTATGTTTTGTACAAATTTTATTTTATAAGCCATAATATATTTTCATATGCTATAAACTATCACATTTGAGACAAATGTTCATTTATAATTTAGTCATCTTTTTAAAACAAAACCATATGTAGGAGCAATTGGTAATTTGAAAATAAAATGTTATGGTAAATTATCTGGAAAAGTGACTGTTTGGTAGCTACAACTATACAATGACAGGTTTCATGTAACAGTCTTTCTTTGGACACAGTCCACTGGGAGGATGTTGGTTTGTGTGTGTAACCTAGACAGTTAATATAAAAAAAAAACGAAATTCATATGATTTTACTAACCACTGGTTCTCAGGGGGAGAAAAACTACAAACACTGCCAATCACCAAATATTTCCCTTTGCAACTCCAAGTGGCTATTAAGTTAAAATATAGCAAGGATATACATTAAGATATATACATGGGTTCCTAACAAGTAGCCTCTAATATTAGTAACCACCAATCATTTTTCCTTTTTATTTTTAACCATCTATCCAGGCAAAAATTTTAAATATATTTTATGCACTATTGGTATGTATATAAAATGTTAAATGCTTCTCATATCATTAACTTCTTCATTATGTGGGCTTCAGGCATCACTGAGGATTACAAACCAGAAAGAAATCCATTTTCCTGGGAAAAGAAGCCACATGTGTGAACTTGGATATCTACTGTAAATTACGTTAATGAAATTACCAATATATTCAATGCCTCTCCCTGGTGCTAGAAGAAAGGGTGGAATGTATAGGTGAGGGGAGGAAGACAGACAAAAAGCATTTAATACTTTTCTCATCCACTTTTATTTTGAGCCAATCACAAAGTAGCTGCTTTTAGTTTCTTCTTTCTATTGTGTGCTTAAAAATAAAAAAGTTAATGTAATTTGTTCTTAGTTAATTCATGTTAATTCCACTCCCAAGAGCTCCCTTCCCCAACCTCTCAAATGCCTCTGACTTAGGACTTCTAAATTTGTATTACACTGCAGGCCAGGGATGGAGATTCTGAATTACATGACACATAAACTAAATGGGATTTCATAGTAGACCTGAAGTGATCTTTTTTGCTTTGAAAATCACACTTATATCTTCTCTTCGCATAGATACAAGTAATATTTCAAGAGCTTTAATCATATAGGGACACAAAGTCAGGAATGCAGCAGAACATGTTTTTAGTCCTTATGGACTCTCAGAAACATTAAACTGAACAACTATTCCTGGATAGAGTAGTACCTTCAAAAGCATTAAGGAGTCCGGGCCTGAGATTACAGTACTGGGATGAAGCACAGAAGTAAGAGTACACATCGAAGAGGGTAGGATGGAGAGCTTCAGCTATCACTGCTACCCTTCCCTAAAGTGCATATGGAAAGAACAGAGATTTACAATCTCTGTAGCAGGAGGATGAAATGAGCACTCAACCTTGCCAACTTTACTTTTAAATTAAATTAAATTTAATTTAATTTAATTTAATTCAATTTAGCCTTTTTGAGACAGGTTTCACTATGCAATTCAGGCTGGCCTTGAACTCACTTTACAGCCCAGGTGGAACTTGAAGTCCCAATGATCCTCTTGCTTCAGCCTCCCAAGTGCTGGGATTACAGTCATGCGCCACCACACCAGAGCATAGCCAACTTTAGCCCCACCAGCAAATAAGGTCACATCAGTGAATACTAGCAAATCCCAGCATTTGGAGCCCTCCTCCAAACCCAGATTCCAGGCTTCCCTCAAACTTCAGGCTTCATATTAATCCTTTTGATTCCAGAATTCAGGTTGGTCACAGCACCAGGTTTGTTTCCATGTCTCTGGGCCTAGGATGACCTAGTGCCAGTTTACCTGTGTAGATCCAGGATTCAGACAGATCTCAATGAAACCAGTTACCAGACTAACTGCAGTGAATTCTGTTAATATCAAGCTAACCTCTACAGACTCAGGCTCCATGTCCTCATTTGTAGACACAGGTTCTATGCTGGTTAAATATGGACCCAAGCACCAAGCTTCCCCTGTAAATTGAGGCTCTGAGCCTGCATCTGCAGTCCCAGGGTTATAGTTGAGATCAAGAATGTCTCCCAAGAGCTGCATGCATTAGCCCCTCTTTTTTCTTTCTGATTCATGTTTGTCTGCCCTTCCTACTATGCAGTCAGCCAACTGTGAACTTCAAAATGGATCCAAAAGACACCCAGATAGCACACCACCCCTTGTGGGCTTAAGCACTGGGCCTGCCTTCCCACTGACTCAGTCAACTAGCCTACACCATCTGCAGCAAGCCCACTGACAGATTCCATTAGCCACGTGCCCAGAGTTTATGGATAAGTGGAAGGGAAAGAACTGACTGGTTCTTCAAATTTGCAGACACCAATACAAGGCAACAAAGATCACAGAGAATCAGGTAAGCATTACAGCATGAAAATAACAAAATAAAATATCCATAACAGATTGTACAGACTTGAAGAGCTACAAAATGTCTGAGAAATGGATCCAAATATCAGTAGCTATAAGACAACACATATAAACAACTAAGTGATATCAGAAAAGCAAAACATGATTAAAATGAGTTTATCAAAGAGACAGAACCACAAAAAAGATTTAAAGAGAAATGTAATTCTGGGGCTAAAGAACACATTGACTGAAATGAAAAATTCAGGGTCGAGTCCAGCAAGCAAAAAAATGTCAGAAATCTTATTAATAAATCATTTAAATTTTCCAATCAGAACCAAAAAAAAAAAGAAAAAAAGAAAAAGAAAAACAATGAGGAAAGCCTACAGGACTTATGGGACACCATTAAGCAAACTAAAACACACACCTGGGAATTTCAGAAGGAAAAGAGAAAAACAACAAAGGCAGAATGTCTACTTAAAATAATAATGACAAAAACTCATCAAAACTGAAGTGAGAAATAAACATCCAGATTCACGAACCCCAAATAAATTAAACATAAAAAGATCCTCACCAAAACACATGATTAAATTCTCAAAATTGAAAAGAAAATAAAACAATTTTGAAAATGACAAGAGAAAAACTGCTTGTTACATAAAAGGGAACACTCACCCACTCATGAGTGGATTTCTGAGCACAAACACTGCAGAGCAAGGGCAAGTGGGGTATCTTTCAAATGTTGAAGGGAAACACTGGTTGCTAAGAATGTTACACCCACCAAAGCTAACTTTCACAAACCAGAGGTAAAGACATTGCCAGGCAAACAGAAACTACAGAAAACAAAAGAGATCATTATAGTTACAAGAAAAAAATACCTTTTCAAGCTGAAAGGATGTTAACAAAGCAAAATATAACAAAAATGTATGAAAAAACAAAAGAAAAAGATCGGCATGAAGTCAAACTCAGCTGCTCTCAGTTTTGGTGATTTTAATTTTAGTGTAAAAGTTAGAAACCAGACATGTTAAGTATAATAATTTCTTAATGCATATACAATATAAAAGATGGAAATTGTGAAATAAATTACATAAAATGTATGTGGGGGGCATTAAACGGCAAAGTTTTCACATGTGATAGAAGTTCTTATCAGTTCAGACCAAATTGCTATAATTTAAAGATGTTTTAAACCTCGTGGTAAGTATAAGGAAAAATTGGTAGTAGATACACAGAAGATAAGCAAAAAGGAATCAAAATGGACCACTCCTTCCAAATCCAATAACAAAGGAAGACACTAAAATAAAAAGAAAGGACAACATACTATTTAGAAAATAATTAACAAAATGTCAAAAATTAATCTTTCCTATTAGTAATTATTTTATGTGTGAGTTATATTCTCCAATCAATAGACACATAGTAGCTAACTGTAGAAACCAAAAAAATCCAAGCTTATGGTGGCTACAAGATACTTTCTGTACCTTTAAGGACACATATAAGCTGAAAACGAAGCATGGGAAATGATATTCTTATGGTTTGCGTCTAGATGCCCCCCCAAAGCCTCATGTGGTCACAGGGGTTTTTCAGAGGTAGCTGAATCTAGAATGTGTGATTCATAGGTCAGGGCTGGGATTAAGGGTGCTGAGAATAAGGGTGAGTGATTGTGGGTCAGTCTGTTGATTGGATTGGTACCACTCTAATCCCGGTAGGCTGGATACAATGCAAAAGGGGCAGAAAAATGCTGTTAAGGTCCTTTATTGCTTTTGCTGTCTTCTGCCCTCCATGAATTGCTCTCCTCTGTGAAGTCACCCTGCCCTGGGCCAGATGATTATGGATTGAAACCTTTACAAACTGTGAGCTAAATAAACCTTTCCTCCTTTAATTTTGGGTGTCAGGTATTGTGTATCAACAATGAGAAAAGTAACTAAGACACAAAGAAACAACACCAAAAGGGAGTAGTATCAGTCATACTTACAGAAGACAGAAGAAGCTTTAGGTCAAAAACTATCGCAAGAAGCAAAGAAAGTCATTGTATTATGATAAAGATATCAATTCTTCAAAAGAACATTAGCAGTCTAATGTCAAACATCTAAATACCTAAAGTGAATTTTAACACATCTTGGAGGAAGAAATAGATGACAATACTCTAACAGCAGGGACCTTTAATGTTACACTTTAAATGAGGAATAGATCATCCAAACAGAAAATCCGTAAGGAAACAAGTTATGAAAAATATTGTAGGTGAAATAGCCCTAATATTCCATACAGTAATAGCACAATGCACATTCTTTTCAAGTATAGAACATTCCCTAATATAGGTCATACATGATCAAAACCTGGTGAGTGTTTACATTAAAAATGTATCACAGTAAGAGACACATTGCCATTAATCTCCCTTAAAATATTCTCCCTGATTTCAAACATTCATCCAATCATTCAAGAAGTTCTGGAGGTCCTCTTTCATTGTGTTGTCTTGGCTGCCTGGATGTCCTAAATGCATTCAGAATGTTTAGTTTTCATGGTCATTTTGACTCTGGGGAAAGGCTAGGAGTCACATGATGCCAGATCTGGCAAATAAGGTGAATGAAGGTCCACTGTTATGGTTTTATCTGACAGAAACTACCATAGATGTAAACTGTAACCTGCTTCAGAAAGTAGCAAGAATAATGAGAGGACTTTAAGGGGGGACAATGGCAATGTGCATTTGAATGTAATAATAGTTTAGAATGTAAGTATTTACCACACTTTTAATCATACTGCATATTAGGTTAAAATATTTTAACAGGTTTAAGAAGATAGAATTCATATGAAGTATTTTCCTGTCTACAATGCTATAACCCTATAAATCAGTAGCAAGAAACCAAATCCTAAATCTTACAAATTGGCAGAAATTATACAGCACATTCTTGAACTGTCAATTGGTCAAACAATAAATCAAAGAGAAATGAACAATAGCCTTGAGGTAAACTGCAATGCATACATACATTTCAGAACTTATGGGATTCACAAAAGCAGTTCTATGAGGGTAGCTTATTCAATACACATCTACATGGAAAAGAAAAAGACACGAAAAAGCAATCTGCTATTATACCACAAGGAGTTAGAAAAAGTAGAGCAAACTAAGCCCAAAGTTAGCAGAAGGAAGAAAACAATAGCGATCAGAGCAGAAATAAATGAAATCCATGCTAAAAATAGTAAAGGTAAGTGAAACAGAGTTGGTTTATAGAAAAGATGAACAAGATTTAGTAACCTTTAGCAAAGTAAAGAAAAACCAATGAGAGAACACTCAAAATTATAAATGAAAAGAAAGGTATTGGCAGCTGAAACCACAGAAGTGAAAAGGGTCATAAGAGACTACTATTAAAAATTAAATATCAAATATACATCCAGGAACAAATGATTCAAATCCTAGAAAAAAACCATTAAAAAGAATGGATCCTGAAGAAGGAGAAAATCTGAGTAGATCAGTAACAATTTAAAGGGTTGAAAAAATAAATTAAAAACTTCCCAAAGAAAAGTCCAGGTCCTGGTGACTTCATTGGTGAATTCTACCAAACATTTAAAATCCCTAGCTACAGCATTTGCCAAGACAAAGAAAGAAAAAGCAACAGAATCAAATAGAATGACAATTGTCTCTGTTTCCAGTTGACACGAAAATATACATAGAATATACTAAAAGCTTCATGAAAAACTGTAAAAATTAATTAAAAATGCCATAAATTTATAAGATACAAAATCAACATGCAAAAATCACATGCGTTTCTATACACTGACAACAAACCATCCAAGACAGAAATTAAGAAAACAATTCCATATTCTGTAGCAATAAAATATTTAAGAATAAACTTAACTGAGGGAGAGGAACAACTTCTATACTGAAAACTATAAAGCACTGATTAACAAAATTGACAACAAATAGAATGACATTTGATGTTCATAGATTGAAAGAATTAAAATTGTTAAAATGTCCATAATACATAAAGCAACCTACAGTTTTAACTCAATTGCTATCAAAATTTGTTTTCTTCACAGAAATAGAAAAATATCCTAAAGTTTATGTAGAACTAAAAAGGATCCAGAGTAGCCAAAGCAAGCTTCAGCAAGATGAGCAAAGGTGGAAGTATCACATTACCTATTCCAAGATGCCATACCAAGCTATAGTCAACAAAGGCACACTGTATTGGTACTGAAATATTTAATCCCATAAACAAAATAAAATCCCTGAATTAAACTATCTTATATCCATCTGATCTTCAGCAAAGTTGGCAATAGCACACAATGGGAGAAAGAACATGCTTTTCAACAAATTGTCTAATAAACTTGATATCAACATGCAGAAGAATGAAACTGATCTTATGTCACATACAAAAATCAATGTAAAATAAAGACCTAAGTGTAAAAACAGGTACTATAAAACTACTAGAGTAAAATCCTGAAGCATGTTTGATCTAGAGAAAAGCAAAATCAGGCAACTGGAATTGCGTCAGACTAAAAATTTCTTCTGCACAGCAAGAGAAAACGATCTGCTGAGTGAAGTGAAAATCTAAAGAATGTTTGCAAACCATGTATTTGTTAAAGGATCATTATCTAAGCTATATAATAAACTCAACCCCATGGAAAGTAAATGGCTCAATTTTTAAAACTAAGCAAGGAACCTGAACAGGCACTTTGAAAAGAAAACATAAATAGCTCACAGACATATGAAGAAATGCTTAACATCAGTTATTATTAGAAAAAATATAAACTAAAACCAGAACAAAACATTATAATTATTAGAATAGCTACTAAAAGAAGCTTGAAGATTTACAGGCATTGGAAAACACGCAAAAAGGAACTCAGAGATTGTTGGTGGGACAGTGAATTAGTATACCCTTTATAAAGGAGATATTGAGATTCCTCCGAAAGGTAAACTACAACATGGCCCATTAAGCCCGCATATAGTTGTTTGTCTAAAAGAATTTAAATGTTGAATGGATGTTGTCACTATTATCTGTATTCACTGCAGCCTTAACCACGATAAACAAGGGGCGGTCGTCTGTAGATGAACGCAGAAAGAAAATGCTGTGCATATGTATATATACATGTACAACACAAGAAGCAAATCCCACTAGTGATAACATAGATGAACCTGGAAGAAATGATGCTCAGCAAAATAAGCCAAGCACAGGAAGACAAATAGTGTAACGTCTCATTTGTATGTAAAATCCAAAAAACTTGAAGCAGAGTAAAAAAATGGATGCCACAGGCTGGGGAGTGGGAAAATGGAAAAATGTTGATCAAAGTGTAGAAAATTTCAGTTATGTAGGATGAAGAAGCTCTAGAGATGTAAAATACTGCATGAAGAAACAGGGCTAATGATACTGTATTGCATACCAGAAATATTCTAACAGTAGATCATAAGTGTTCTCGCAGAAGAAAAAAAAATAAAGGCAACTATTTGAGGTGATGAATATATTAATTAGGTTGGTTGTGGTAATTGGTTTACATTGTATATGTGTAAATGTATCTTAAAGCACTACATTATTTTCTTGGTTACTTTTCTCTCGTTGCTGAGACAAAATATCCAATACCCAAAATGAAGGAAGGAAAGGTTTATTTAGCTTACAGTTTGTGGAGGTTTGAGTCCATACTTGGCAGGTTCAGAGGCAGTGGCACATGGCAGAGGGCAAGAGTTCATAGCAGCAGCGCACAGCAAGAACAAGAGCAAAAGGGAGGAATGGCTGCAAGCAGCCCTTTTCCTTCCTTTACATTGTAAACAGCCTAACCCCACCCAGGGGGCGGGTAGCCCGCACACAGTCTCCATGCCCTCCTCTTCCACAGGCTCAGGATGTATACAAAGTAAGCACCCTGGCTTCCTGCTGAGTCACTCAGCCAAACCTCTAGTCTCCCCAAGTTGACACAGTGTATCAACCATAACAATTCTATGACACATATATGCCATTTATACCTCAAGAAAGCTGGAGAAAACTGTCATCACCTCAAAGGGAAAAAGCTTTACACCTACATGGGCATTGATATGACTTATACCTACCTTCAAACTGAGAATACAATTTCTGTTATCACAGACTGGATTCACCCTGTCTGCAGTGGGACTTACTGTCCAGTACCCAACCAAAGACTGCTGACTTTGGGTACACTGATGTGTGTTTGCAAGGCCTATGTCTTGACTCCGTCTATCACCCTGGACTCCGCTCTCTGTGGGTGGCTTTTCTGGATGCCTATGTCCTTTGTTCCTGTCTTATGATTATGATCTTAGAGTAGAATTTCTACCCATGTTGGTTGGGCTCTACATGCCCTCTGGGGGTCACTACCTAGAACACCAGCTATGTGTGGATCTAGGCCCTGTTTGCTTGAGGACAAGATTTTGCACTGCTCTGCCTTATCTTTGCACCAGTGCTCCCTTGTATAGGATGAGAAACAAAGATAAGTATCTTTTATCCTTTTTTAAACACTTGAAAACTATCATTGGAAATCTATCTAAACAACGCCCAGGCTGGGTGTGGTGGTGCATATCCACAGTCTTAGCTACTTGGGAGGTTGAAGTAGGAGGATCCCTTAAGCCTTGGATTTAGAGACCAACCTGGAGAACATAGCAAAGCCCTCTCTTCAAAAATACATTCTTACATACACATATGTTCACACAAAATGCCTTGTATATAAGATGGCTAAATATAAACAGGGGCTATTTTTTGTGTGTTTCATCATCAAATCATATTGATTTATTGAATGTTCTGTCATATTTCATGTCTTACTTTAAAAATCTGGTAAATTTAAGTGAAATATATGAGAAAGCAGATTATATCTTTCAGGTTCTTGTTCAAAATGGTAGGCGATCCACTCTCTGGCTTACAAAGCAAATTTTATTCTACATCTTCAAAGGAATAACTCTTTTCTCAACTTTATTAATCAGGAGTGTTCATTTTCCTTGATTGTTTACCTGTTCCAAAGAGAGACAGTGGTCTTATCCCAAAGTTGTAGATCTCTCCCCTAAACTGCATCAAAGTTCACGCAACTCAGGCCATGCCTCATCCTGAGGGCACTTATAATCTCTTTATTGTCCTTCTCTTTTCAGTGTGAAAGAAAGACCATTCAGGTAGACAAGAAGAAGCTAAAAGGGAGAAGTCCTTTGCTTTCTCCAAGATAGTTATCTGCATTGTACCACCCAAATCCAGGACCAGTTTCTTCCTTTTTTCTTTCAAAATAACTCAGCTATCCCGAGTGTTCCTTAAATGATTTGAGTTTCAATTCCCTTAGCACTTGTCATATAGTTCAAACTACCATCATATTTCACATATACTGTAAAAGTGTATGTATGCATTCATATGGTAATTTTTAATAGTTTGAATTTATGGACAATGTACACTTAGCTATGGCACTTGTCACATTTTATGTGTTGTATACAGTAATATCTTAGTTCACAAAAGTTTCTGTTCATAAAAAATTCACTTTGCAAACAGAAGTTTGGCAAAATTTTTGCTTCCATTTGTGGACCCTGCATTGGGAGGCAGACATGACTGTGGTCATCTTCTGTGCATGAACATGCTGTGGCATCTTCCCCAGAATCATGGGCGAGTGAAGTTCATGAGTAGAGTACACTTCTCTTCATGAGGAGGCAAAGTATAATGGAAGGCCCTCAAATTTGAGCTTGTTTTGTCTTACACACAAATTTGAGTTTTTTGTCTCTTACAAGCTGAATGAAAACTCATGTCTCATATCTTACTCTCATTAAGTTGTAATTTTTTCCGTGAAATTAGACACGAATCACACCCTTTTAAACATTACTGTTATGTTAAAAAAATGATGCAGATTCAGCTGTAGTTCCACCATTCAACCCAAACATGTGTGGCATGTGCAGTGCTCTGCAACACCCTTTCAAAACAAGGGCTCCGCAGAGGTCCTGTCTGCAGCTGCAGTGACTCTCTGCTCTTCGTCTTCGCAGTGTTTTGGCCAGGCTCAAACTTCTACGATGTTTCCAGACTTCTTGAGCCATGTGCCCTTTCACAGCCTCAGAGTTGTGAACCTGACTGCATCTTCTCACCTCTTTTAGTAGCGTGTTCCCAAAGGTACACAGTCTCTCCACTCAGTCTCATCTGAGATTACAAAGCATTTGGCTTCACCTCTAGCCTTCTCCACTGGGATCCCAATTAGCCTGTGGCATTTGCTTAGCTAGATCCAGGCTCAGGATTATTTTCCATTGTTCCTAATTGCTTTCTTTGACTTTTGCAAAACAGAACTGTTAAAAAACAAAATCAAGATTTCTATAACATCCCTTTAGATTCCCACCGGAAGGTAGCAATACCACTCTGCTAACCACTCTTCCTTGTGGTCAGTGGATATTATAGGAAATGTGTGGACGTGAGGGGTCAATTCCACAATGTCTAGGGTTGCCCCTGGCACCCACTGAAGGAGTCAGCTGTTAAATTTAATGCATTTCTGCAGAATGAAGTACTGCCCTTCCAAATGCTCCCTACAGTAATTCCCAGCAGTTCAAAAACTTAGTTGCTGTCCGTGTCAGTGGTGACCTGCCACTACATCGCTCTCTCATACTCTCCAAGCCAGACCCAATGACTACATCACAAATGCATCAACCTTTCTCTCAACTGAACAAAGTGCCACATATTCATGACTGGGTTGTCACACTGCTTCCAAATGCTGTTGGGTGCTTCTACTGTCAGCTTCATGGATTTCTCATAAGTATCTTTACTATTATGGACACATACTCATCTAAATTAACTCTCCAAGGAGATTCATTTATCTTCAAGCAATTTTAGTTCTCAAAGAATTCCTATTGGAAAATATATATATAGGGAGGGCATATGCTTTTGGAATAAAATATTGGATGTAAATTCTGGCTCCGCTATGTAATAATTGTATTATTATAAATATATTATTTAAATGCTCTGATAGTTGGCCTTGGCTTCAAAATGTAAATAACACCAAAAAGCATTTGAAGAAGACTATTGGGAGAATTCTGTCTTGGTTACTTTTCTCTTGTTCCTGAGACAAAATACCTGATGCCCAGAATTAAGGAAGGAAAGGTTTATTTAGCTCACAATTTGTGAAGGTTTCAGTCCATACTTAGCTGGCTTCAAGGTGGAATGTCGTATGGCACAGGGCAAATGTTCATGGCAACAGAAAACAGCAAAAACAAGAGCAGAAGGGAGGAGTGGCCGAGGGAAGAGCAAGCCTCTTTTCCTCCCTTACACTGTAGGCAAACTACCTGCCCCAGGGCAGGTGTAGCACACACCCATAATCCCAGCATTGGACCATGGATCAATCATAAACTCTAGAAGCCCACCCCGTGACTGCACGAGAGTTTGAGGAGACATCCAGACACAAGCCATAGCAGAGATGAATAATAAAAGAAATCCAGTATCATTTCATCTTTGAAATAAGACAGTTTCCAAACCAATGCTACAGTTTCTCTTCCCTTTCCCCTTCACTTTCTACTTTTATTTAAATGTTTGATAAATTTCTTAAAATTATGCAAGATGAGATGACCTTGTCTCAATTCATCTAGAAATTTCTTGATGCTTCTTTTGCACTAAAGATAACCTGTGTATATTCTGGATAGAGAAAAAAGATCATTTTTGCCCAGTTCACTTTCTTTCTAGATTCCAGAGATGTCCTATTGGTCCCTTGGTTCTGGCTGTAGCACATTTAGAATTAGGTCCGCTCCTCGACAAGATAACTGGGGATTTCACTACTTCCTATTCTGCCTTCCCCGCCCCTGCCATATACTCTTCCTCCTCTCACATAAAACATGAGACACAGTGTTGCCCTGGAGGGACAGAATAATGGTTACAAGAGTGCTGATTTTATTACACATTCACATTACAGTCTGGGCTTTGGTGCTTTCTAGATCCTGTTATGGGTGTACACGTATACATATATTGAAACATATCGGGAAAGACAAAGATAGACCATCTTGAAGCACTCAGATTTTATAACTCAGTGCAAAATGTATATTGAACATCTTAAAGTCTAAAGCACAATCAAATCCAGGCCACTTACTTCCTCTAAAAGCATCGAAGCCCAGGATTTTTTTTCCATTTTGCTGACCCAGATGCACAGACCCATCAATATCTTGGTTCATAACAACTAGACTGAGCTTTTCAAAACTGCATTTCTTTTCAGATGTAATGAATTCTTCATAAAATTGGTGCACTCTATTTTAGGAAGTACTGTAATTACTGAAAAACTGAAAGGAGCCCTATGCCCTTCTTTTCACATCTGCACTTTAAATTTCTTTCCAACTCCTCTCCACCCGAAGTGAAAAGATAAACAAAGGTCAAGTTTTTTCAGAGTCTTCTCTTCCTAGTATTGACTCAGGGGAAGATTTATTAGAATAGACAATCTTCCAGCATGGTTAATGTATAGGATTACTCCTCCTCATTTACCATAAGGTCACTGAAGCCAAAAAGTGGAATTTGGTTAGTGTAACCATTTATCTCACAAATTACATCCTATTTCAAATGCTGAGGACTCTACTTCCTATAATTCTCTCGTGGGAAGAGAAAGCCTGAATATACTTACTTTGATTTTTCCCTTAACTTTGGGAAGCATTGCTAGGGCTGTTTGCACTATGAAACTAACTAGAGGTCTATATACTTCAAAACATTTTGTGTTCCTCCATCAATATCTAGTTTTTGACATATGTGACTGTGTGTTTACTAATCTAAAAGTAAATTTTAAAAAGATAAAAGTCAAAGTCATAACATATGCATGGAGTTTGTGTTCATGCACATCTGGCCAAGTAGATAATGAATATCTGTGTATTTTCATCTTCCATCCACACTAAAATATTCACATATATAACCAAGTACAATAATGCCACCTTTAAGAGACACTACTTCCCTCCTACCGAGAGTAACCACTACCCTGTGCTTTTGTTTATAGTTTCTTTTTTTACTTTATAGTTTTATGTCCTATTTTGTATCTCTTAAGGAAGATCTGCTTTACCTACTTTTGCACTTTAAAATAACTTACTCAAACTACAAGCATTCTTCTAAAAGTTGAACACAATTTTCTTTTCATGGCTACATTCTTGAATCCTCTTAGTTCTATGTGTTTCATTTGTGCTGTGTGTCATGTATGATATTCCATTATATACATAAAACACATTTAACTTATCCCTGAAATTATTATGGGATTTATATTTCTCACATTTATCATTCTTTATTTTTAACAATTATAAATGGTACCATCCAAAATTTCTTCAAACATTTCTTTTTGTATAAGACTTTTCTAACATATAAACCTAAATTCTACGTGTTTAGGTCTCAGGACATAAGCCTGCCAACCCCATCTGGATAACGCTGAGTTGTTTTTCCTAAGCACTGGTAACAATGAATACATCTATCATTATTAAGTACATATTTCTATTTATTCATATCTCTATCAAAATTTGATACTGTCGGATATTGAATTGTGGCCAGTCTTGTGGTTGTAAAACCACATCTCATGTGGCATTTCTTTACATTTCTGTGAAGTTGAGTAGCAATAAAATTAATTTTTTGCCGAACTCATTTGTCATAGTTTCCATTTCCATGAAATGATTGAAAAAGCTTTTGCCCTTTTTCTTTTAATTTTCAGGTTTTGCTTATCAACTGGCTTTGATAAACACTGGATATGATTCTCCTGTCACTTCTTGGTTTATGTTCTTTTGTGGATTCATACAATACTTCTCTACTGTGAAGTAATAAGGATCTTTACTTTTGGTGTTAGAAATGTGTTTTCTAAATTATCCTCTTAAAATGTTTATAAATTTGCCTACTGCATTTAAGCTTTTTAATGCCTAAAATTTCCCTTGTACTTTATTAGACAGGGCTCAGTCTGTCTTTTTTCCACCCTCTAGGCATAGTAACTAGCATGGGATCATTTTATTTAGAATTTATATCCTATTCTCACTAACCTGAAATAGTACATAAGTCTCATAAGTCTAATTATCATGAATCTCAGTTCTGAGGCACTGGTCAGTTTGTTTACCCCTGTGTTGACACCATAATGTTTCCTACTACTTCTTCACACCTAATGAATCAAAGTCTATCAACTGCCTCTAAACATGTCTGACAACCTCAAGTCCTTTGTTGTTCCCCAGCAATTTTGGGATTAGTTTTTCAAGATGTTCCCTGCCCTCTGTTAAAATAATAATATTGTTTTGAGAGAAGTTGCTGAAATTATGTCAGTTTGGAAGAAACCCAACCCTTTTGAGTTTGAATCTGCGAACTCATAAATACGAGTTCATCTTTACTTATTTAAGTATTCTTAAGCCCTGATCACATGGGAAAAAATACAAAGAATCAACAACTGGGATCACATCTTATTTAAAAGCTTTTGCACAACAAAAGAAATTACCAACAGAGAGAAAAGAAAACCCACAGAGTGGGAAAAAGTTTCAGCCAGTTGTCCCTCAGATAAAGGATTTACATCTAGAACATATAAAGAATTGAAAAAAATCTAACACTCCAAATTTAAAGACTCAATCCAAAAATGGGCATCTGAGATGAATACACACTTCTCAGATGAAGAAACACAAAAGGCAAGTGAATGTCTGAAAAAACTTTCAACATCACTGGTTATTAGAGAAATGCAAATTAAAACAACAACGTTGAGATTCCATATTACCCCAGAAAGAATGGGTATCATTAAGAAATCAACCAATAACAAATTCTGGCAAGGCTGTAGGGAAAAAGTGATCCTTCTCCACTCTTGGTGGGAGTGTAGACTGGTACATCCACCATGGAAATCAGTATGGAGATTCCTCAAAAAACTAATATTAGAGGTCTGACTTGACCCAGCTGTTCCCCTTCTTGGTATTTTCCCAGAAGAACTAAAACCATCATACCACAGTGATATATGTGCACCCATGTTTATAGCAGAACAATTTGTCATAGCTAAATCTTGGAAACAACCCAAATGCCCATCAATCAAGGAATGGATAAAAAAGATGTGATATTTTTATACAATGGAGTATTACTCAGCTATAAAGAAAGATGAACTCAAGGCTTTTATAGCTAAGTGGATGCAACTAGAGACCATAGTCACAAGTGAAATAAATCAGACCTGCATGCATAAACATAGTATTGTTTCCCTAGTGTAAGAAACTCAAAGAGTAAGATCCAAAAGGTACAATAGATATTATGAAAGGGAAAGAAACTTCTCAAAAGGAAAGAACAATGGGGGAAATGAGAAAAGAAGGAAGCTATGTACATATATATATATATATATATATATATATGATAGTTAAGAAAATTTTACTACTAATTTCTATTAGTTTATTGAAAGGAACAATTTATTGAAAGGAACAGTTAGTGTTTATATTGTTTGATCAATCTCATATGCCTATATATGGTAATTTGAGAAACTATTTTGAAGATTTGATAATATATGTTAATTTTATAATCAGTAATCTTGCTCAACTGTTAAACTGATTCTAATAATGTATTTTTAAGAGCTTTAGTGTGTTGACAGTTATGTCAACTAGAAATAGGATTATAGTTCTTTTCAATTTTCATACCTTTAATTTCTTTTCATTAGTTATTTAACATGAATTATTTAAATGTGGAGACATTTTCCTGCTTGGGTGCCCTGAGAAATCCTGTTTGTCCTACAGTCTTGGACTTAAATGCCTTCTCCTCTGTGAAATCCTTCTTTGATCCTTTTCATGATCAGATGATCTGATTATACTTGTTAATGTTCTATCCCTCCACTCAGCAAGGCTTCTATTAACACCTGTTCAGACTGTTTATTTTTACAACCATTCTCTGATCAATGCTTAAAAACCCAGAGGACAGGAACCATAGCATTTTTATGTTTGTTTCTCCATACAGTGACTGATAATCATTTATGTATGCATTCAATGTGTGTGGAATTACTGAATGCTCATTAATGTACCAGCCATTAGGGTTAGAAAAGGAGGAAGATCTTCTCTGGACTTGACTGAGAATGGTGTGAGATGAGGCCAGAGAGCCAACCATGGATCAGAAGGTAGAGGGGTCTACTAGCCACACCAAAGTTTTGGAGTTTTTTTTTTTTTTTTCTGCAGAGCACCTGGGAAACATTGGTTTAAATAGAAATGTAATATGATCAGATTTTCTTTACTACACTCTGAAAAATACCATTTTGAGGAGAGTGTTTACTCCCAAAACTGAAACAGCTTCATAGCAATACTTAATGATATTTTGGTTGTTGTTGTTATGATTTCCCTCTATGCCAAGTGATGGATACACATATATTTGCTATATATCTATAATTTTTTAACCACAGAAGTTGTTTAAACTACAAAGGATAAGACATTCATTCAGTCCGAGCATATCCTGTAAGAAGATATCATAGCTGAAATGGAGAAGAGCTCACTGTGAAACTCGGGAAATGCTGGGAACATGGAATGAACTTAAAGTATGAGTGGGGTGGTTTTTCAGAAGCAGAATCTATGTCCTGATAGCTTATAAAATACAGAGGGAAGCCAGGTATGGTGGCGCACGCCTGTAATCCCAGCACTTGGAAGGCAGAGGCAGGAGCACTGTTGGAAGTTTAAGACCAGACTGGGTTACAAAGTGAGCTCAAGGACAGCCTGAAATGCATACTGAGACTCTGTCTCAAAGAGACCAAAAAAAAAAATGCACAGGGTGAGCAAGCTGAGGAAGGGCTAAAAGAGAAGGTGATGGTACCATTTACTAGGCAGGGAAGTGGTAGAGAGGAAGCTTAATCTCGGCTTGAGGTTAGGTTCAGAGTCAGAGTGTGTGAGCCAGGCTGACCCAACATCTGCAAGGCATGCACGATCTCAGGTAATATAACAAACAGGGTCATACTGTGGTCTTGTATTACTAGCATTCTGCCTGTTGAGTCAATCGTCATTTGCTCAGTGAGAAACAGTGATCTGGCATATCAGATATTCTTGATGAACAGTCAAGGTCTACAGACAGGAGGGATCTTGTGCTAAAGTAACCATGAAAGTGGGTTTGTTTCTCTGCACCCAATAAATTTGGATGCATGGACATGCACTGGTAAACTACTCCTTATGTGATTAAAAAATCACTTCATATCACTTGTTTTACTCCAACATATTTTCTATGGTCTAAAAAGTACCTTAAGCAGTGGGCCTGGTATATCTGATAAATGCACTTTTGCCTGCTGACTGTGTATTCGCTTGCAATATTAATACAATTACTAATAAAGAGACACAGCAAATTGTATCCCACCATAAAGATTTTCTTTCAACCTTCATGTAATCCTTCCTTTAGAATAAAGTAAGGTAGTGTAAGTATTGATAATGTGAAATAGATACGAAGTAATAAAAGTACTGTCCTTAAAAAAATCTATAAAGCAGGAATTCATAAAACTTGTAAATATAGAAGCTTTGTTCTCAGGGCTCCAAGCTGATCAGGTTAATGAATATGAGAGTCTAACACAGTCAAAAGGTCACACATCCTCAAGGGATAATTTTCCAAGGAAGCAGGGCACCCTGGCAAGGAAAGGGAACTGCATCAGGGCTCAGCGGAGGATTTCTTCTCCGGGAAAAGAGCAACCAAGACTATGCCCTGAGTAGAAGGAGATATCTGAAATCCAAAGTGAATAGTGAGAGGAAAGTAAAATCTTTCCATTTTCATAGGTGAACAATTTAAGCTACTATTTCCATAATGTTCAGTAACTGACTTTATGAGTGACTGTCAAATACAATTCAGGTACTGTCTCTGTCTGCAGAGGTTGCTATAAGTAAATACTGGGTACTTGAAAAGATCAGATGTGTGATTTCTTTCAGTCTTGGAGGCCTGCAGTCTGAGATCTGGGGGCCACTATATCAGGTTCTGGTGAGAACTGTGTTCCTGTCTTGGAGATAATTTCCTTCTCACCAGTCCTCTTATGGCCTTCTTTGTATGCGTGAGTGGACAGATTCTCTGGTGCCTCTATTTCTAAGGGCATTAATCGCACTGGGAGGGGCCCTCTTGTAACCTCATGGAGCCTCTGCAGCCCTTCTTGCCCAAACCCATCTCCAGATATACTGGAGGTGAGGGCTTCAGCATGGTAATTTTAGAACACATTCAGTGCATAACAATGATTGCAAAGGAATATCATACTTGAAAACGTTTGTTAGGATCTATGGCCTTTCTGGATCTCTAATGTTTCTCAGAAAACTTAACCTCTGGGGGCACTTACAGTCTGATGAGAAAGGGAACCATAAGAATGGTACTCCAGGGTCTCTTACAAAGTTTATGAGGAATATTTGATCATCCTTAACTGGTTTTAAAATAAAGTAACTATGTCTCTACCCACAAAGATTAGAGAGTAATTCTTTTTATTTTATTTTAAAGAGACAAAAATGAGAGGCAATAAAAACCAATAAAAGCAATACAGAATTCCAAAACAAGATGATAGGAAATTAACAATGGTTATTATATTGTATATTATTATCCTCAAAATAGTTGTTCAGATTACCAGGCAGAGGCATACAAAATTGATCAAAGAATATAAGCACTAATAGTTCCTTTCAAGTTTTACGGTGTTTATTGACAAAGCAAATATTTCACTTTGACATTTTCCATTTGAGATTTTGAACTCTAAACCAAATGCTAGTTTATAAATGTGCATATTTTACTTAGAGAACACCCATGGTCCGAGGGAAATGTAGTTTTTCTGGATTTAAACTTTTTTTTTGTGGTACTGGGATTTGAATGTAGTTTTTCTGAATCTCCAAAGAGCTGTACATAGAAATCTAACACTAAATACAAAGGTATAGAGAGCAGAGTTCAGCTTGGTGACGTGAGAGGGAGCTCAGGAAGCAAGCAAGAGTCACAGAAAGAAGAGTTATCCAAAAAAGATAATATCACAAGCATTAAAGCAGACGATTTTCAAAGAAGAGAGGCCCCCGGTTAAATCTTATTGCTGAAATTAATGAGTACAGAGAAAATATCTGATCAAACCGTTTCCTGTTACTACTTGTGAGAAAGATCACAGGGAAGAGAAATGATACATGTTAAAAGGCTCTAAGTGGCACTGCCTGTCCCTCACTGCCTTCCTCGAACAGCATTAATTAATCTGTTGGATCTCATCTCCAGAGCAGGCCATGTCAGGTCTCCCATCCTTCACGGTTTTCCAGTTCCTTTCTGCAGATTCTCCATTCCGCTTCCTCTTCCTGCGGAGCTCTTCTCCCGCACAACTGCACCTGTCAAATATCACACCGGATTCCCAGCTTCACCTTCTTCTTCCTGAGCAATCTATGCCCCTGCCAGGAAGACGTCTTGTGTTCCTTTGAACTTGCATGTCACTTGTCAACTTCCTCTTGACACTTGGAGTATTATCGTTGCTGAACTGTTTCACGGTGTGCTTGGGGTTTACTTTTCTTTCGCTAGACAAATTCCTGCTGAAAGAATCAGGACCAGATCTACTTTTATTTCACTTACTCCTGAGATCACTGGGCTTTACCCATGTCATCTGTGTCTCTGTTTAGCAATCTGAGGACTGACTCTCTCCGGCAGGTGTTGTTCTGGGAGTTGGATCCAGCAGCCAGAAAGATAGAGAGGGTCCAGCCCTCTGGAAGGTTGCTTTTCCTGGAATTGGTCAGCTCATTCAGGGTCTTTCCAACTCTAAGGATTTATTACTGCAGGAGTCCGTTTCTAATTATAACCTACTTTTAGAAAAACACATTTAAGTGCTCTCCATTGAGATGGCATTATAATCGCTTTCTGTCTGAAAGAAGAGAGCAGAAAGACAACTTTCAAATAGAAAATTCCTTGTTACAATCATCCAGAAGACTTATAGACAAGATGGTATTTTCTCAGACAAAGTAATCAAACTGATCTAATTCTTTGGGGCTAAGCTTACAAACATGAGGGTGGAATGTCCTAGAAGAAGGAAGACTTTGGTATAATGAGTTTTTAATGTTTCCAGTGTATCACTGAGAGTGTAATTTAATATATCAGTCTCAGAGAGAATTTGCTTTTCCACTCCACGAGAAACAGAAGCATCTAATGGGCCCAATTTACCAATGGGTATGGAAATATTTAAGACCCCTACATGACAGTAATTCCCTTTGGAGGCAGCAATGTGGTATCTTATGAGAAGAATCATTCTTTAAAAAAGATATTATTGAGACAGTGGTTAATAGTCAAGACTATTCTTAATAAAGATTAATGGATATAAACAGAAATTTAGGAAAATATAATGTTCTATTTTACAAAGACAGAGATTGAGATATGATCTGAGTTATGGGCCACCATATTTTCAGAAAATAATGAATGGGATTTCATTTCACATTTTTCCTAAGGAATTTATTGTTTCCATGTTATTTATTTATTTATTTATTTTATTTTTGTGGTACTGGGGATTGAACTCAGGACCTTGGGCTTGCCAGCCAGGCACTTACATCACTTAGCTAAATCCCCAGCCCCTATTTTCATGTTAGACAAGATGTGACATTTTACTTTTTTTCCTTAGAGAAAATGATCAAGGTATTTGCTGATTTCAGTTTTGATCTGATCTTTCCAGCCTCAGTCTACACAACCTTCCTTTGATTGAATTACATAATTTTAAAAACTGTTTACTTTTAGTCACTTGTAGTCTGAACTTTGTATCTACCACAGCTGGATGGCCAGTATCTCTTCAAAAATGAGGATAAAGCATATACTTGAAAAGCTTTAAGAGCAAAATATTATAAGACTGCAGATGAACAGTAATTTAGAAAGATATCAAATGGTGTACCTGTATTTAAAAAGTAGATGATGAAATTTCTCTCAAATTTAATATTGATAATGTCTTGTCACCCGTCCCTTTTAAAATGCTGGTGCACTGGTCTAAATCCTCTTCTGCCATATTTTACTTATTTATTTATTCTTTGCTTTTTGAGACAGGGTCTCACTCTGTAATTTAGGCTTGTGTTAAGCTCACTATGTAGCCCAGGCTGACATGGAACTCACAGCAATCCTCCTGCCTCAGCTTCTTGAGTGCTGGGGTTACAGTGTGAGCCACCATGCCTGGCTTCTGCCATGTTTTGCTTGTGCCTGATCCATCATGCACAGACTTCCTTAGCTGAAGCTCATATCTTTCTCTTTCCTTCGTACAATAGGTGTAGATGCTCCATGCACAGGATATTGGAGAGAGGATGGGAGGGATATGTAACTGTCACTGTGTCTGTTCTTTGGGCCTTGGTCTTCTCCCTGTAAGACTTCTTTAGTTTACGTTATTATGACATTTTGAAAAAGTTGTATGGCATTTTAAATCTCTCAATCTAATGTAAATTTCCAAGAGGGACTTCGGGTATGTGGAGATCGCTAAGCTTACTGGAGTGTGGGTTATTCTTTTTAAATTGCTGACTACCTCTAAGTCCCGCAGAAGAGAATTTGAGAAACGCCCCATTACAGGACAAAGGAGGGGGTAGAAGGGTCTAGGACCAGTTACTACTAATATGTGACCTGTGGGACTGTTTTACATTCAGCGGATTTTGGTTACAAGATAAAATTTGTTTATTTCCAGTAAGATCACTCAGAGTTTCTTGTACAGTAATCAACTTTTGTCCTGAAGAGTTTTCCCTACTGTCTGAGTTATGTCCTTCTCTTGATTGTGATACAAGATTCTGAATTAAATTTTTTGGGAAAATAAGTAAAGCAAATGGAAGATGAATTGTTCCTTCAGTGAATTTCTAAGGATATGTTAAATATTTATTGCAAACACTGTATCTTATTTCAGAATCCATGGGTGATAAACAGGCAGAAAATAAGCATCCAAGAAGTCTAATAGGGATAATCAGAAAGTATTAAATTTGTATCTTGAACTATTATGGATCCCAGAAAAATAATTAATCTCAAAGATATATTAGAGATAATTTCCATGAGCATAATCATCTAGATTAACTTGTGGAATTTTCTTTGTTTTGTTCATATTTCCTTATAGAATTATTGTATTTTAAGTAAATATTTACATGTTTATCCCTAAGAGGCAAACAAATATTTTAAAATAATTTACATTCTGCAGTAATATACACCCAAAATAGCAAAAGCTAAAATACAGTAAACCGAATAAAAACTTAACACTCAAAATGTTCTAAACAGAACAAACTCTCCTACACTGACATCTACTAATTAGGAAGACTTTTGAATGTTACCTTTACACTCTGACTCTCCCAGAGCAATTTCAGGCCTTAATTCTGACAGCAAGGAAAGGCCAGTAAAGGTCATTATTTTTATGGCAATGTCTTAATTGACTGCAATGAAGAAATACAACAGTTTTTATGCTGCCACAGGTGCTCATTTCTGCCTTTAAATTAAAACTTAAACTGTTTTGCTTCTGCGATTTTCCATCAGTAAATATACTTTTTCTTCAGAAATCTCAAAACTGATTACTTCCAGATCATTCTTTATTCCATCTTTGAAAATTATATCGTGGAAGCACAAGGTATGTAAAGAGAAACAACAGAACTATAGTTTTTATCCGTGTGAACCTCTTTACTGTGGAAGATACTTAACCAAATAACCAGATGCACCGATATATTTAAAAAATGAAGAAAGTATACAGTATGCAGTAATAGTGCAAAGTACATATTTGGTGATATGTAGTTTCAAGCATTATGATACATATAGTGTACATCATCAGAGTATACCATAGTGAAAATATATAATGATAGTAGCATATGGTATTTGGCATATAGCATATACCTTAAAGGGTATAGTGTAGGAGAGTTAGGTGAGTACCATGAATGACTAAGAGTTGAAAAATGCTTGGAAGTTATTTGTCAAAAGGGTATAGGGGAGAGTTCTGGTAAAACGAAATAGATTATGTACTACTCTGAAATGATAAGTAACAGAGTCTATCTGAGAAACTGAAAGGTCATCATAGCTGGAATGTTAAAAAGTACAAAATGAACAGTGACTCCTGGGCTAAGGGTGACGCCCGGTGACGGTGTTTGCGTAGTAAAGCCCTGAGTTTCATCTAAAGCACATTCATCTTCCCACAGCCCACCCCTTGCAACACCTCACACGCACAATCCCAGCTGTGCCCTGCATCGATAGAAGAACAGTTTGTCTATAAGAAGCACACTGATGGACATCACAGTGCAATTTCTAGCACTGTGATCACAGGGAGGGAGGACCTGTGACGCCAACTGTGACATCAATTTGTCAACCATGGTTATGTTAAAAGACCATTGCAACAACAGGGGATGCCATTGTATGGGGAGCAGAATCAAGTACCCAAAATCTGCGTGGTTTGTACCTGCCATAGGCTTTATGCTTCGTCATCAGATAAGGTCTCATTCTTCCTGTTGCCTTTTCCATGCAAGAAAAATCAGTGAACAATGGCCTTGCCCACAAGGAGACATCTAATTCAGTCAATTAAGTGTATACATTGAATATGCAAGTATGTCAATTAAATCTTTAACTAAGCAAATGCATTTTGTAAGAAAATAAAACTGAAAGGATTTCCAGCCATGCAAAGTGGACCTGGTCATCTAATCTTTAACCTAGCTTTCTGTCTCCTTAGAACATAGGAATTATGTTTACTCTGATGTTTAGTATAATTGCTGATACAAAATAAGTATGTAATAAATTTTTATGTAATTACTAAACATTTGAATACATTAAAGGCAGGAAGGTATTTTAATCTCCTTATTCTGAAGTGAGGAAGTTGATGTGTGAAAACTAAATGATGTTCCAGGCTGCATCACTAAAGTGCAGGTCAAGGACTGGCAGTGGATCTAGTTCGGAGCACGATGGTTTTACCTGACAGTAGGCTCTTTGTCAGGAGGTTCCTGATGTGAACAGGGAGCACCCAATTGTGGTGACTGCTGAGCCAACTGGACAGGTAAAGGATGGACTGTCAAGAGACCAGGTGGTTCTACTTCAGCAGTGGCACCTCCCTGACTCACTTAGTGCTGTTGGAAAGAGACACTTGTCTTTATTCTTGATGACGCATTTCATGAATAATTAGCATATGAATTTTCTCCTACCACTTATCCATCCTGCCATTAGCCTGGAAAATACACAAACTGCATTGCACCATGTATTCTGAGGCCAAAAATCACAAATGAATTTTAATACATATTTCGCTACTGGCTGCCAGTGAGGAGGTTGATCATGTTTATGAACAGAGGCATCTGAGGTTGAGTATTGTTTCTCATTCCTTTCACCTCAGGCTCAGAATTCAATTTTTAATGAAAATGACATTACACAATATTGTTATATTTTCAAGCCATCCAAAAGTGTGCATTGATTTATGTGGGACAAGTATTTATTGCACCTGTGACATTTCTGGCATAGAATGAAAAAGCAATGATACTGTAACCAAGACTGATTTACTACAGAGCAATGAAGGTCCCACAGTGAGCTTCAGTGACATAGGAAGGCCACCTCCTTCCCTAACGTCAGGCACTTGGAGCACTACTGATGTCACCCAGATAAGAAAGCTGGCCAGAGTGCAGAAAGTCAGAGAGGACTGTTTTCCTTCCCATGTAATTAAGATCCTTTTCTTCATGATTGCTGTTGCCTAGATGACTCTGACTTATTGATCTCCTTAAAACCTTCGTTTCTTCCTGTGCTTGTTGGAGACAAATAGAAAACTACTCTTGGAGTTTACGGTAAGGGCTAAAGGTAAGACACCTGAAATCCCTCAGATAATGACTACTGTCTAGCAGGTTTCTATGAATGGTGAGCACCACTGTTTCAACCGCCACCACCGCTGTGAAAACTGCTGCTACTGAAAATCTCATCGCACACTTCACTTCACTATTAGCTATTTGAACAAACAGGCCAGACCCGGGGACAGAGCTTTCTTTCCGACCACAGCCTGCAGACGTTGTCCTTTGCATCTCTCTTCTCTTACTCTTGATCGCATCTCAGGAACATGACATATCACCTAGGTGTTAATGCACAGTACAGCCTTTTAGGTATTAGGACAAAGACATAAGAAATGAACAGTTTAAAGTTAATCCCTGCACTTCCCATAAGGTGAGGTTGGATCTGGGATAAAGGACCTGCAGTGGTTGTGTCCTGTCCTTTCATCCTCCTTCCCCTTCACACAAAATGGTAAGTTCTGTTTTTTTTCTGACAGTGAACATATCACGAGGACATGCATAGGGAGATGCACAAGGCAGGGGAGGAATGAGAGAAAGTATGGAAGGAGTAGATAATCTCTCTCACCTCCTCCTTCTCGCCTGCCCTCTGCACGTTCTGCTCTCCCAGTCTGGAGCCCGTATCCCTGACAAACCCCAGCAGGCATATGGAAGAAGGAGACCGAAGAGTATGTCTAATAATGGACAGGCTGGTGACCACATGGTCTTCAAGGCGACAGCCAGCTCTGCCACAGCAAAGGGCAAGGTGAGAGAAAACCCATCTGCTGACAGTTTCCTGTGGAAGACAGTATAAACTGACGCACTGAATCCAAGAACGGCCTACCAGGGACCTAGCTGTTGGGAGCAAAGTGTTGCTAATGTCGTTAAAAACCAGTACAACCAGAAGGAAAGCCGCTTAAAAATATATATGAGAGAATATACACATAACAGGATACCATCACGCACTGGAGATTAAGTTTTATAGGAGTTTTTACAAAAGATTGGAGTTGGTTCAGAGAAAAGTCCAGCAGAAAAAAAGAACCACAGCAAAATATCAGATATAGGGTTTTTTAAAAAAATGTTAATAGTGTTTTGATGTGAAAAAGCTACTTCAGCGCACTTTGAAAGAAAAAATTATAAAAAAATTTAATCACATCTGATCTCGGTGTCCAGAGATAACTACTGCTCTTAACACTTTCAATTATTTTATATTTTCTCACAATAATCTCCTCACCTTTCCTTAGATAATCTAGTCTTGCAATATAAAAGTGACTTTTCACATTTTATTTTCTCTTCTCCAATTTCCCACCAACTCACGAAGTTTTTCTCTCTCAGCTGATGACTTAACTTTCTATTTTATTCCAGAAACAAAAACTATTAGCAAGAACTTGGCCCTCTCAAATGCTCATAAACATGTCTCGTACACCTCTCTGGTCTCTGATCTTCCTATTATATCTCATAAGAGATGCCTTCCTAGAGTTCACAAACACACATGCACACACACATGTGCGCACACACACACATACACACACACACACACACACACACCACACATGCACACACACATTCTCTCTCTCTCTCTCTTTCTCACTTCCTTTGGTTTTATATCACACAAAACAAAATGTTCCTTTGGCTCAACATCTTTTACAGTTATGATTGTTTGTCTCCAATCCTGTGAAAAATTCTTTCTTTTAAAGTGTTATTTAAAATGCTATCTACTGTCTCCAAATTCTATTTCCTCTCTAACTTTCTCTTAAACCCACAACCTCCCAGGCAAGTTGCTGTGCCTAGAATTCCTTCAAGGCTGTTCTTATCCATATGAACAGTAGAGTCCCCATTGTCCATGTGATGCTCAGCGGGATGAATTAGGACTTTTGTGGGCCCTTATTTCTATAAAAATATTTAAAATTATATGACTGCATCATTGTAAAGATAAATGCAATCCAGGCTGCATTCATCACCATATGTACAGTTATTGTCGTCATGATTTTTTCTTCAGATATAAAAAGGAAAATGAAAATATGTCATGGGTCCTGACAAGCATGAGCCCTCACCGCCGTACTTCCTGACCGTAATGGGGAGGTTGGCATGAAAGGTGAGTTTTTTAGTCCTTCCTTTCTTCTTCCTCCCTGCAGCATTCTGTATACTTACAGATGACTATCGCCTTCCTGAAATCTGTTATCACATGTATTCAGTGACACCACATTCCTAACTTTCCTCTCACTTCACTGGCTGCTGTTTCTGTCTCCTTGAAAACACACAGTACTTTAATAGCCTTTCAAATGCTCGCACCCTTCAGATCTGAGTTCTGGGCCCCTTCTCTTATCTACACCCAGCCATTTGGTGTTCTCACTCTATCACATGGCTTTAAAATCCAGCCATCCTAAATTCATACCTCTAAGTCCCCCTTTTCCTCTGAAGTTGAGAGTCACTGATGTTAATTGCCTGTTTGACATCTCCATATGGATGTGTTCTAGAACTTGCAAACTTAACATGCTTAAAACAAAAACCGCTCTTCTTGCTCTTCTCCAGACTCTACACCAAAGTAAATGTCATTGCCATGCACTCAACTGCTTATGCCTAAATCCTAAACTCACCCTTGACTCCTCTCTTTTTCTTATGCCCTTTTCCCCCATCAGAGTAAATATTATCAGCAGTACTTTCAAAACATATGCAGCATCCTTCCACTGGTAGAAACAGATCAGAAGACATACATAGCCCAATTAATTAAAACGAAAGACAGATTACGTTTATAGGTCAAAGGATAGAAGTAAGCAATGACTATGCTGGCAAAGAGTATTCATTCATTCTTACACAGGTGATGTTACTTATCCAAAAATACTGCATTTTAGGAAATACTGACTTTTCCCAATCGTCTTAGTTACTTTACTCATTGCTGAGACAAAGTATCTGGTGCACACAGTTAAAGGAGGAAGGGTTTAATTGACTCAGTTTGTAGAGGTTTCAGTTGGTAGTCGGCTGGCCAGGCATGGTGGCATAACCGAGGGGCATCGAAGAGGAGAAATAGTTCATGGCAGGCAGAGGGCAGCAAAGCAGCAAAATAGCAAGCGGCAAGCAACCATAGCAGCTCTCTTTCTGTCCCTCGTATCTAGGCTACAGGCTTTTAGGGTGGGTAGCACTTGTATCCAAGGTAGGCTTTCCCATTATCCACACTCAGAACTATGCCAAACCAATCACTGGACTGATTTAGTAATCACACATCCTTAACCACAGCATCACACACTATAGATCCAGCCTTCTGTGATAAAGCACTTCTGTTGATCTGATGGGAATTGGAGCTCGGGCAGAAACATGGGGGATGGAGAGTGAGAGTTAATGCAGATTAAACTTTGCTTGCTTGCTTGCCTGCTGTTCACCTCCTGCTGTGTGGGTTGGTTCTGAAAGGGCTAAGAGTTGGTAGCTGTCCATGGCCCAAGGAGTGGGTACTGTTGATCTAAGGAGGAAATAACTCATTATCATTGTGGATGTAAAATGACCTCCAGACCTCATGTGTCTGGGAGGTGGTTGGGTTATGATGGTGTTACAGATGACTTGCAGGTAGGAGGTGGGGCCTGGAGGGAAGAGGTGGGTCAGGCGGGGTTGACCTGGGACGGTGCATTTCCCTGCCTCGCTCCTCTCTTCACGTTCTGCTTTCTGGGGACCATGATGTGAGCAGCTGTCTACCTCCCAGACCTCTCCACCTTTCTCTCACTGACTATGCAAGGTCTGAAACTTCTCAAATGTGAGCCAAATAAACCTCTTATCCTTTAAGTTGTGGATGCTGGATATTTCATCCCAGCACTGAGCTATGTCACTAAGATAATGATCATTAGTAGGAATTTCTTTTATCTAATCTTATAATTTGATATTTGTCTTAGTTACTTTTCTCTCATTGCTGAGACCAAAAAAAGAAAAAGAAAAACCCAACACCCAAACTTAAAGGGGGGAAGGTTTATTTACCATACAGTGTGTAAATGTTTCAGTCCCTAATAGGCTGGCTCCAAACCAGGTTGGTACGGCAGAGGGACATCACAGAGTGGAACCAGTTCATGGAAAGCAGAAGACAGCTAAAGCAAACAAGCAAGGGGCCCTAACAATGTTTTTCTACCCCTTATATCTTGTACAAGCTACTTAAGGCAGGTAGCAGTTTGCACTGATACCTTTAATCCTAGTACCCTTGAGCCTAGCATTGCACCATGAATCAATCTGAGCATCACACACTCTAGATTCAGCCACTTCAGAAAAAGCCCTGCCTATGACTGCATGAGTTGTTGGGGAGACATCTAGACATAAGTCATGGCAATGTGTTTTCTTTTATAACTCAGAGTTAACACAGAATTTTCTCATGTGCCTTTCCTGAGCTAAAACGAGAGTCATCCTCAAGATTTGGAAGACTGTGGACAACTGAGTCAACATCACTTCAACCTCTTCAGTCTTTAACCACATTATATTATCTGTTCAAGCCATTCTTAGAAGTCCCTGTATCCCCAAATATAGTGTCACAGTTTTCCCTTGTTACTTATTTTTATCATTTTGCAGAGGAAAAAAATTAAAATGGAATAACGACTGTTATCCAATGAATAAGGTGAAATAAATCTTAATGATAATGAGTTTAAATTAAATTATTAAACTGGTATGTGAGAACATGCGAAATAATATGGAAATTTGCCAGTTAATTGCTAACACAATTCACAATGTATTGCATAATTTTTTCTCTTGGTTTAGGAGAATACAATTAGAGCTGCTACTGTATTGTATGCAGTTTTTATCTAAATTTAGATGAGTACCCTACAGAAACAGTGTTCTGGCAATGAATAATTTTGAGACCACCAGATTGAACAGAGAATCACAGTATAGTGTCTCAAGTTATAGAAAAGATTATTTAATTAATCAAAAGATTTTCTTCCCTTTCTTTTTTTTTGTCACCAGTGCTGCTAAACTGTTATCAGTTACTCTGCAGGCCAAGGCAATTTCACCTTAAATTACACATGATGGGGGGAGACAAAAAGCAAAAGGAAGGACATGTCCCAAGCAACCAAGCTGTAGAAAACTATGAATTAAATGTCTTCTGAATTATACTAGATGTTTGCACTTGGCTGACAATTATGCAATGTTTATTGTACTTCCACGCTACACGTTTAAGAAAAAAATATATCATATCACTCGCCTGTAATGGATTTTGTTATGTTGCTATGGAAACCTACTACCTTTCACTAACGCACATGCACATACACACACACACTCACACAATACAATAAACAAAAATGGAGTTATAGACCCATAAACACTTCATTTCGAACTCCTACATGCAAACTAAGTATTTAGTGATTTGGTGCAGCAAGAAAGAACAGCATTAGATTCCACATGAATCACAGATGTAACCAGAAGCTAGTCAGCACTATCGTCCCACTGCTACTTATGGTTTTCCGTGCTGGGGAGCATTTTCACGGACAGTCAGCATTTGCTGGAATGAGATTCTCTTACTCACTGAACCCTTATTGTGTACTCACTGCCAGTGGTAAGACAGATACTTTCCATTTCTTGTCTTTACTCTTCTGGCTCAGATCCCTCCTACGAGTTTTGTGACAATGAATTGTTAGACTCACGCTTCCACTGAATTCACTTATGGAATACGCGGATTGAAAACTGCTTTGTTTTTCTTTTGCATCAGCATTACATACTGGGATATAATTGAATGCTCACTATACCACAACTGCGCAGTGTTACCTTTGCATAAAAGATCTTTAGAGTAAATGAAACACTTCACTTTCAAATTATGAAGAGAAAAATAGTGAAACAAATTATGAGATGCTAAGCAAGCATAGATAAGAGAATCTCCCTACCAGGTATTTACTCCCACAGTCGGTCCTAATGAGGTTTTATACTCCCACACAGTCCTCTCAGGTCTCTTTAAGTAAGAGAAGGAATAATGTGAAAATAGCAAAATTTTCTTAAGGTCAGAGACCCTGTGAACCAGCACCTTTTTTCTTTGCTTTTCAGTTCATCACTATTATTTTATATTTTCTTGCCAAACATTAAACCACACAGTAATTTTAAACAAATTTGAAACACTCTTTTCGGGGTCTGTCACAAATGAACTAAGAATAAAAATACTGAACATACGCAATTTTTAAGTAAAATTTCCGTGGAAGCTTACCTAAGCATAAGTTATCAAAATGATGGAGCACTATGGAGATATAAGTTTTGCAAATTAATACCAAATGATGCAAAATAGTGGTCCTAACAAAGAGCTGAGAAGAACAACTTCTAAAACTCTAAAATAGTATGAAAAGCCAGATGCCCTTTGTATATCTAGAAGAATAAACCACAAAATGTTACCAGTGATCATTTGAGTATTTATATTAAAAGTGATAATTTTTTCTTTGTGCTCTTCAGTATTTTCCAAATAGTTTAGAATATAGCAGGTAGGAATGGTTTTGACTCTCGTAACAGAAAACCCAGTTACTAGTAGCTTACACCAATACAAGTGTATTTTGTTACATTGCCATTATTGTTATTACAGGAAGTCCTGAACAAGCAGGTGTTGGCATTGTTTTAGCTACTTAATCATGCTGTTTCTCAGTCTTAGCTTCATCACTTTTTCTGGGTCTCATAACTGCAAAAACCCTTGAAGTAGTAACAAGGATTCTGCCCAACACTCAGGTTGAAAATAGAGGCAGGGATAGTGTTAGTCACAACTATTCCATTCAATGTCTTTACAAAAGCTGCTTTCTGAGGACTAACTCCCAAAACTATTTTTCTAATATTAAATTTGTTACAATCCAGAACTGAATTATATGAAGCCATCCATAGCTTCACGGCTGCAGGGACAGACCATCACTATTGGTTTCAATCCATCACAAACCACTGCCAGCATCTTGTGGGAACAATAATGTCTTGAGCGAAGTCAGGATTCTAGCAGCGGGAATGAAAATGTCAAAGCGTATTGAATAGTATGATGAGCCTAAAATGCCCTAAGTACTCCCAGCTCCCCATAACTGCCCTCATCTATCAAAATGGACATCCATGTCCCAGTCTCTAGAGCCTGCTAGCATTTTATATGGCTAAAAAGGAGTCTTCCAAGGGTTTGCGTGTGAGAAGAGAAGATGATCCTGGGCTTGCCAGGAGAGCCCAGATGCAATCACATAGATCTTTATAAGAGGGAAGCAGGGGGGTCACGGAGATACGAACATACACATAACGGAGACACGCAAAGACAGAGGAGAGAAAGATTAGAAAGTAGGGCCTCGTGGCTGGAGCAATGTGAACACAAGACCACAGTCCAGATAAAAGAGGCCAGTCTCATGATCTCACCTCAAACACTTGTGGCTATGCCAGAAATGATTTTGGCCCAGTGATAATCATTATGGACTTGTGGGTTCTAGAACCATGAACAAATAACGTTTTTCTTTTTGTGCCACCCACTTTGTAATAATTTGTTATTGCAGCCAAAGGAAACTTATACTAGTGAAAAACTGACAGTCATTAGCACCCACACAACCTCATATATATATTTACATACATGGCTCTAAAAGCAATATATCATATGTTACTTTAAAGTGCATGTAGTATGTGTTATATAGATATTGCTTTTAAAGTGATATGACTTTTATAACATTATTTTGAAGCTTAATTTGTCAAAGAAGGAAATAGCCCTTTCTATACTTCTATATCAACAGAATAGTGTATTTTTAGCAAGGTGCTGCTTCAGATTTGAATATAATTCACATGTACTCATAATGAATTTCCATTGACTTCTATAGAAATCACCTAAAATTTTCTAAGACTAGGTTTGACTAGACTGGATACTTTGCCAACACACCCCTGGTTCTTGATTCAGCAACTTTTTTCCATTCAATGACGACTTTAAAATTGGAGAAAAGAAATTTATAAGTAGCAACAAAACAGATTCATGCTAAGTCCTTATAATAGGAGTAAAGATTTCAAAAGTAAACTAAAGAAATAGGAAAAGGATCTTGCTCTCAATTTTCCTTCAGAAGCAAGGTGGAAATAGTAATAATATCTCTCATCTGCCATGGAAAATAAATGAGTGATGCCAGAATACTGGTTTTCACTTGAAAGTCAGTGATTACATTTTTCCTTTATCCCTGTGGAACTCCATAAGACACAGGCTATTTTCAGCCAAAGATCTCCCTTTCATCAAAGTCAGTCTTGGCTGGGAAGACCACCTGCTCCCCATAATTACCTTAAGTACATTCAGCATCTCCTGATTCAAATGACCTATTTCTTGGTGAAATAAGACATCTCGTAACTTTAGCTGTGTGAAGTAAGCTCTCAACTCTACATTACTTATTCACAGGAGACAAATACTCCTAGAACATTTCAAAGAACTGACCACTCTCAGTGGGCCCAGCGGAACTCTACTGCAAAGCACAACAAGAAAATAATCTGCAAATGACCAAACAGAAATGACTGAACACAGCTAAAAGCTGGTGAAGAGGAAAGCTGAAAAATTGTTCCTCTGAAATTCTCATTTAAATAAACAAGAAAAAGACGATTACTTTTTGAATTTTTCATGTATGAAACAAACATTCACACTCAGTCTCAAAGAGAGTATGCTCTTTTATCCAATACTTGTAAAGATTTTATATTCATTATTTAAGATTTTCTCCACCTGCCCTGATTTTCTTTGCCAAGGTAGGCACCTAGAATTTTTTTGGATTTTCAAGTTGCAAGATATTTTTTTTAAAATAAAAGCTATCTCAGTAATCAAGACATACAAAATAATTACTTAGTTTTACATATTAATAATTTTTAACCTTGGACAGGGCTTGAAGATTTCTCTTGTGCTTCTGGTATTGTTGGTCACTCCTTTTCTCTTGAAACTGGATTATTCCTTCAAATCTGAGTGTTTTCCTTTCACAATATCATTGTATCTTTTGGGTTTTATTTACTTTTTTAGTTTCTTACACTAGGGAAACAATAGGATGTTTACATATGCAGTTGTAATTTACTGCACTTATGATTATGGTCTCCAGTTGCATCCATTTACTTACAAAAGCCTTGAGTTAAATACCACATCTTTCTTTTAATTTTAAAGAAAATAGTACAAAAATAAAAAGAACAAAATCAAAATACAAACAACAGAAAGCAAGGACATTAAAAATGATACAGGGTTTCAAATCGAATGTTAGGGATTAACAGTGGTTGTTCTATTACATATTGTTATCTTCAACAAAGTTGTTCAGCTTACCAGATGTAAGAATAGAAGATTGATCAAATCATTAAAGAGAATAAGAAAATAATAATTTAAAAGAACCTTAGAGATAATGCATAGTGGCACTAGGCAGGATTGTAGGAATTCACCACTGGTTGTTATACTGCAAATTGTTGTCATCACATAAATTGCTCAGATTACCAGATATAAGCATGCAAAATTGGCCAAAATAGTAGGAAAAAAAAACTTTTTAATCATTAACTGTTCCCAACTAAGCATCAGACACCAACAGTACAGTTATACCACACACACACACACGCACACACACACACACACACACATATAAAATTTGCCTTAGTACTTTTTCTTCTTTCCCTCATCCCAGTTGCTCCTTCCTTTGAGCAGTTTCTTTCCCTTTTTTATTATCTATTGTACATTTTGGGTTGTATTTACTCTTTCATGTTCTTACACCAGGGAGACAATGTGATGTTTACACATGTGGGTCTGATTTATTTCACTCATGAATATGGTCTCTAGTTGCATCCATTTATCTATAAAAGCCTTGAGTTTATCTTTTTTATAGCTGAGTAATATGCCATTGTATAGAAATACCACATCTTTTTTATCCATTCTTCAGTTGCTGGGCATTTGGGTTGTTTCCAAGATTTAGCTATGACAAATTGCACTGCTATAAACATGGGTGCACATATATTGCTGTGGCATGATGTTTTTAATTCTTCTGGAAAACTACCCAGAAGGGGAATAGCTGGGTTAAGTGGGGCTTCCAATCATAGTTTTGTGAGAAATCTACAGACTGATTTTCACAGTGGTTTCACTAATCAACACTCCCACCAGCAGTGAAGTGTTCCTTTTTCTCCACAGCCTTTCCAGTATTTGTCATCAGCTGATTTCTTAATGATAGCCGTTTTTGTGGGCTGAGATGAAATCTCAGTGTTGTTTTAATTTTAATTTCTTGAATGACTAATAATGTTGAACATTTTTTCATATATTTATTTGCCATTAGTACTTCTGCATATGAGAAGTGTGTGTTCATCTCAGATGCCCATTTTGGGATTGGGTCTTTGAATTTTGGGGGCCTGAATTTTTAAAATTCTTAATATGTTCTAGATAGGAGCCCTTTGTCTGAGGGACAGTTGAATAAATTTTTTTCCCAATTTGTGGGTTTTGATTTTTCTCTGTTGATGATTTCTTTTGATGTGCAGAAACTTTTCAATAAGATGAGATCCCAATTGTTGATTCTTTGAAGTATTTCCCATGCATGATCTTTTTTATCCATTCCTCAGTTGATGGGCCTTTGGGTTGTTTCCAAGATTTAACTATGACAAACTGCGCTGCTATAAACATGGGTGTGCATAGATCATCATGGTATAATGTTTTTAATTCTTCTGGGAAAATACCCAGAAAGGGAATAACTGGGTTAAATGAGACCTCTAATCCTAGTTTTGTGAATAAACTCCACACTGATTTCCACAGTGGTTTAACCAGTCTACACTCCCACCAGTAGTAGAGAAGCGTTCCTTTTTTCCTACAGCCTCTCCAATATTTTTTATTGGTTGATTTCTTGATGCTAGCCATACTTTGCGTGCTTATATCTGGTAATCTGAGCAACTAACTTGAAGACAATAATATGCAATATAATAACCATTGGTGAATTCCTACAATTTTGCTTAGTGAAGCTCTGTATCATTTCTAATGTTTTGTTAGTTTTTATTCCCTTTAATGGTTTGATCAATCTTGCATTCTTACATCTAGTAATCTGAGTAACTTCACTGAAGATAGTAATATGTGATATAACAACCACTGTCAATACCTACCACTTTGTTTTGAAACCTTGTATCAGTTTGTATTTGTCTATTTTGTTATTTTTTATTCTCTTTAAAATAAAAGAACAGAAAGTAAAAAACACTCTGAGTGTTTCTCCTCTTCCATACCCTTCTGCAGGTTGGTAAGTTTGCAACTCTGTGATCTTTCCTTTCATCCCCTCCTTCCCTCTTATCTTCTACTCTTTCCTCCTAACCATCTCTTCTTTCTTCTCATCCGACCTTCTCTTTTTTCTTTACTTTTTTTCTTATCCCGATTTTCCCTATAATCTTATTTCCTTCTACATGAGGTTCTCTGTAAGGTGATAATTATACTACTGGTTTCTATGGCCCTAGTTTTTCTTTTTTTGGTACTGGGAATAGAACTCAGGACATTGTACTTACCAGGCAAGCACTTGTGCCACTGAGCTATACCCCCAGCCCTAGCCCTGATTTTTTTTTATAACAAGGAAGTATGTCAAAGTTGTTCAATCAAAATTAAAATTTGTATGGATGAATTTGTTACCCGTAAGTAAAGATACTAATTTGGACAAGAAAGAGTGAAAAACATCTTTTTGACCTTTTTTCCTAAATTGGCATTGCAGAAGTATTCCAGGCAACAAAGTTCTGCAAAATGGTCCTGCATATGGGTGCATCTTTTTTCTTGCTTGGAGACAAGCAAAGGAGGACTGATTTATCTTGGTTCAAAATTTGTAGAGGTTTCAGTCCATAGCTGCTAGCACCAAAGCAGAGTGGCATGGCAGACAAGAGACAGCCCATGGCGGGGTAGGCAGGAAGCAGCAGGTGATCAAGGAGGAGCAGGGAGATAGACCCTTCCAGGACACACCCCGAGAGGCCCACCTCTTCCAGATCTCATATTTAGCTATGAACTCATCATAGACTAATCCACTGGTGAGTACCACCCCATCACCTTGATCAAATCACCTCCCCAAAGCTCCACTTCTGAGTGTATGAGGCTTTTGGAGAGACATCTACATATAAACCATAATGAAGAGAGTATCATAGCCAAACTAATTTGTCTGTTTCCTTTATGTGCATTTAAATAACTATGGCATTGAAAATACTGAAAAATAGAGGAGATAAACTTATTTGTAGTTAACCTAACATACAAGTTTATTTGTCCATGTGACTTTACCTAATATTTAGGAGCATTCCTTGGGCCCATTCTGTGGCCATTTATAACTATTCTCTGTTTTTGACACCACTCTGCCCAGCACACTGTAAACTTCCACTACAGTTAGCCATTGAAAGCATAAATCACACCTTATAGCTCCTCTGCTGAAAATAACCCAGTCTGTGCTAGACTGTGTGCCAGAAAAACACTCGTACTCCTCAGTAGAACGGGGCGCAATTTTAGTAATTCTGTCCTCAGTTTCCTTTCAGCTCCTGCTACTACCTCCTCTTCACCCCACTCCTCCCCCGTGCACCTAGTAGGCTGATGGTACTGACTCATTCAAAATTTTCAAAATACTTATTGGATTAGTCTACTTTCTGCTATTGTAAGACAATACATGAAACAAGTTAAAAGAGAATAGAACTGTTTGGATTACAGTTTCAGAGGGGTCAGTTCAACATGGATTGACCCCGTCACTCGGGGGCTCTCTGGTGAGGTAGTAAATCATAGTGGGAGTGAGTGATAGACACCGTAACTCAGCTTCTGGCAGCCAGGAAGCAAACACAGAGGAAGAAGAAAGGCTGCAGTCCAGTTTCCCTTTCAAGGGTAAATTCAAATGCCCTAACTTCCTTCTCCTGGGTACTTCCCTCTGAGAGATTTCTCCACAACCAAGAGCATCACAGAATGATGACTAAGTGCTCAACCCAAGGACCTTGGTGGACGCTGAAGTTCTAAACTACCTGAACTGCTCATTCTCACATCTCTCTCTTCTCTGTGCCTGGCATGCTGTCACATCTGTTCCTTTCATAGGTAATTTACATGCTCTTTTCTTAAATATTTTCTTAGCTGCTTTCCTTTATAACCGACTAAGTGTTGCCTACAATGTGTATCTATATCAATTTTTTTCTTTTTCTTTTAGTACATGTTCACAGCACATCATGTGTACATTCCTTGTGTGGAGCTGGTACATGTTCGTAATGTATCCCAATTCCTTTTTTCATCCCTTTTCCTTCCCCTCTTCCTCCCTTCCATCTCTTGATACTCTTCTCATGTGAAAAAGATCTAGCTCATACTGTTGGAGAGAGCTTGTATTCACCCACTATCACAGCACCTGGCAGATACCACTTATAACTGATACTCAGCAAATAGTTCTTCAGTGACTAAATAAGGTAGCTGCAGCTTATCTTTTGCACTGTTTTATAAAATTTTTGCAGTCTGTTAGCTTGACATGAGTCTTAGAGGGAAAAAAGTCTTTCAAATGAATAATGTCGATCTCTGGTGGCTTTGAATGGCGTCATCCATCACAGTGGCAACAGCGCTCCTCTTTCAGATGAAGAAGAAAAGCAAAGTTCCAGGCTTACATTGGCCCTTATGAACAGGTCGTATACCACACACTATGCAAAGGTAGGTGGTACATAATACCACATGGCACCCCCACAACTTGTCACAGGAGGAACTTTGACAACTTTATTTGGAACTTTATTGGACTTTGATGAGGGCAGTAGGATGTCTCAGTTGTGAAGCTGCCCGAACTGTTACTTTAAGCCTTCGAATTTCTTACATGAATCTCTATCAGAGCACCGTCCTTGGCAGAAACGCAGTGAAGACTCTGACCTGAGGAGGGACAGAGAAAGCAAACCCTCCTGTAACATTACTTAGTTTTATTCTACATGTCACCTGAGATGAGTATACCTTAGGAAGTGCCAGCATCAAAAAAATGACTCAGAAAATTTCTTTACATAGTAATGGAAACAACCTCATACTGAGGATGCTCTTCCAAAATACTTCCTATCCTATAAAATTACTTCATCAATGCATGTGTTATGATGTTCTTTTTCTTCAGCTAAAAATCCAAATGGTTACTTCATCTACAGACTTAAAAGATTTTTATACACTACTCTGATGTAAGGTATTTTCCAAGTACTTTAAATTTTTATGAAAGGCATATATGATTTTTCCAGTGGATCGGGGAAACAGGATAAACAAGCTACTTATAAATGATTTTTTAGATGTAGTTGCTTTATTTTAAGCTATTTTCTCTTGTCTTTTACATGTTTCATGATAACCTGTCATACAATAATTTTATTAAACATGAAACACTAGTCTGTTTCCTTGACTAAACATAAGGTTTCTGGAATTTGGGAGATCATCTGTGGATAACCATAATACCTCAGCTCTCATAGCTGAACCAAAGCTGATGTGGAGCATGGCAAGAGTGATGAGTCCTCAATAAAAATGAAATTGACCAACAATTGGCGTGATGTTCTGAAATATTTGGTCTTTGTCCATTTCCCCACATACTTTCATAACATCTACAGAATTTCCAGTGTTGTGCTTCTTTGTATACCAGTGAGTTCACGGTTGACTGCCGGCACCCAGATAACTTCAATATGGTGGTCAATCACCAGACAGACCAAAGTAGAAGTAATGACTGGGAGTTTCAGCCCCACCTCAGCCTTTGAGGTGGTGATTGGACCTGAAGATTAAGTTCATCACCAATGGGAAATGATGTAACCAATCATTCCACAGTAATGAATATCCCAAAGGAGGGGTTCCAGGCACTTGGGAGAGCTGAACACACCGAAGTTCTTGAGGACAGGATACCTGAAGAAAACATGGAAGATCTGAGCCTCTTCCCCTTTCCTAGCCCTATACACATCTTCATTCTCTGTGTGTAACATCCTTCATAATAGACTGGTAAATGTAAGTAATGTGCTTTCCTGAGTTCTCTGAGCTACTCCCACAAATTCATCAAAACCACAGAGGGGGTTGTGGGAACTTGAATTCATAGCCAGTTGGCCAGAAACCCAGGTCACAACCAGGAATTTAGAATAAGCTTCTGAACTGTGTATTTGTGTGTGTGTGTGTGTGTGTGTGTGTGTGTGTGTGTATCCAGGTAGATGGCATCAAAACTGAATTGGATCAATCAGCTATCCTGGTATTCACTGGAAAACTGATTGAGTATTGGTGGGGAGAAATTCCCACATACATCTTGGTGATTGGAAGTCACAAGAATGTGTTGATTTTTGTAGGACAGAACAGAAAAAGCCCACTGGTGTTCTTCCTACATTATCAGAGCTGACCCAAAGAGCTGTATACTCAAAACAATCAATATAATCCAAACTAACAAATCAGGGTCAAACTGATATTCTTATAAATTTTCCTAAATTACAATCTAATATAATTATGGGGAGGAAGGAAAAAATATAAAAAATAATATGGCATTTTTGCATAAAATATGCAGTGTATGTAGCAAAATGTTTTGGTCCCTATTATCTCTAAATACTGTGTTTGAAGTTTTATTTATTAGACACTTGGCTGGAAAATTTGGAGAAATATCTTAATATTAGAGTTGTAAAAACAGCATACCTTTATTAATGATGCTACTGTTGAAAAGTATGCTTTTTAATTAATACTAACCTATGGAAACATTTCCATTTTTAGGGCATATTTTGTGAAGGCACTGTTTTCTGGGGCTCTCAATAAGACTGCTAAGTAAGCCAATTTATAACAAAGTCCTTTTTCAAAGTGTAACTTGTGTATGGATATTTATAGACTATTCACTTGTATTTTGTATAATAAAAATGTACAACTGCAGTCTCAGGACCTTTCTCTAACTTTGTCTCTGTCTTGCTAATGAACATTTTTACTGAAGGTCTTAACTGAACTATAACACAGTCATGTGCCACAAAATAAGGATGGGTGAACTAGGAGGAAGAACCTATTTAGACAGCAAAGCAAGGTTAAATACATGCACCCTTTTGTCTTCAGGATAAGGAAGAACCACACAGATCATTTCCTTCTGTATGTGCCTTTCCTTCTAATTCGTGCTCTGTGCTCATCCTCAGAGCCTGCTTGCTTGGATTTTATGATTTCTCAACTTTTTCTTATTATTTCACGTTTTAATACAAGGCCCCAAGTGATATCAGTCTTGCTTTCCTGCTTCACTTTTTTTTGGGGGGGGTGAGTAATACTTGTGATATAGGGTTTTGGTGGAAATTATGCTTAGACTTTAACAAATACAAAGTGGTCTTCCTATACACACACACACACACACACACACACACACACATATATAATACACACACATATATATACATATATACATATGTACACACACATATATATATACATATTATATATATATATATATATATATATTTCTGTTTATGATTGAATTCTGTCACCTTCCAAAGAGTGGCATTGAATTGGCATAATATGAATGACCATGAACCTCTGTGGGCACCAGGCACCCAGCACTTAGGACAGCTGGTCTACCAAGTGGTGAAGGTTAAACTCCACTTGTGGTGAGCCATTTTCTGGGCGTTTCTAGTACCCTGGAAATGCTACTAAACAAACCCCGTGGTTTACGAGGATGACCAAGTCTAGGCAATTCTGGGATTTCTTTCTTATTTACTTCTACTGCAAAAAGGTCTTGGGGAGAAAACAGACATAGAAACCAATGTTCGTTTTCATCTTCATCAAGCCAACCTGGAGCCCATGTTAACATGAACATGGAATTATCACCAACTGTGACAGTGCTATTCATCTTGTTTTCCTCGTAACAGTTAAGTATTATTCCGTGGGATCTATTTTGCCCTTGGTTACCTCATATATAGTGAAAGCTCTGTCAGTGAAATATTCCCTCTCTTGGTCCTCTCCCTTCTAGCTTTTCATCTGAGCTTGATTTCAGCACCGCAGTTTTAAATCAAACCAGGGAAATGATGACAAGATTCTGCTTTCCATTCACCTTCTACAATATAAATATTTATAAGAATAATGAGAATAATTGTCTTCTACATGACGGTTTCACTCATCTAGCTTACCAGCTACATAAAATTAAAGCTTTTTCACAATCCTGATCACTTTTACATAATGTCTTTAAATTGTCTTTCTGACTTATGCTCTTAATTAATCTCTCCATGAAACTTTATGGACATGTCACTAGGCTTCTCACCACTCTCCAAATTGCCTTAAACAGTTTACCTGTACTTCTGCTCCCCCTGCCTCGAATTCCCTTTGCCAGTGTCAACTACCGAAATCCTACTCTTGTTTCAAAGATCTAAAGTGAATGCTGCTTTCTCCATAACCTCATTCATGACTCATACAGGGAAGCTGATTATTTTGCCAGCACCTCAAAAGCCATTGCTAAGATCTTTATAATGGATCTTTTGGGTGCGCGTGCGCACACACACACACACACACACACACACACACACACACACTTTAAAATTTAACAGCAATCCTTAGAATTATACAAATTTAACACTCTGTATTTTAACAATATTTTTACTTCTATCCATGACATATTACCTAGAGTTTCCCAAAGCATAAAGGGAATCATCTACTAAGGTGAGAAGATGCTTTTATGAGTTTCACAATAATTGTGAGCCCCGTTTTACCCAGCATCCCAGAAACTATGTGCTTTACACAAAGTTAAGTATAATTTTTGGGAGAATTAATATGCCTCAGCAATGTCCTATATTGGGGAGTAGATATCTTCATTAACAAATATAAAAACAGCTAAAGTAATGAATTTTATTGAGTATTTAGCATTTACCAAGGAAGGCTTTGTAAACTTTGTTATCATATTTAATTTTCCCAACATTTTTAAAAGTAAGAGCTGTTGATCTACTCAGTTCACAGATAAGAAAACTAAGGAAAAGAAGGCCCAAAGCTGTGAATAGCAGAGGCAAGATTTGAACCACAGTTTATAACCTCCACCGACATACTCTGCTGCCTTCTGGGTGTAAATATGACTAGTTATTATAGTTACGGTTTACAACCTTACACTATATTTCCTGAGAATAAAGATCACACATGTTGGTTTGTCTTAATAATAGCTCTCAGTCTTGTTTCCTACAAATAGAAAAGTTTGGTCTTCACAAATAGACTTTATAATTGCTGGTAAATAGAAGCAAGCTCAGAGTAACTACTGTGGACTAAAATTTTCAACCTGAATAATTCTTTTCCACTCAGAAAAATATCATTGTCACTAATTCTGCTTTATTCTGAATACACAGTGGCAAATTTTCATTTGCCTTGGAGATGTACTAAGAGTAGTTCAATACCTACTGGGAATGTTTGGCTTCACCAGTGTTGCTACACAAAGTTAAGTGCTGGCGAAGAAGCTGGAGCGTTAGGGGATGTCCTCGCTCTACACATAAGGGACCACTTGTTGGACACAGAGGTACAGCAGATTCATAGCACCTCTAGGCCACTTGAGTCCCTAGAGCTTTGAAGTGTTTGCATTTTTACCCTTTGACCTATGGGCATTCAGATAATATTGATTTTAAGAAATAAAAGTATAATGATCTGCCTGTTCTGTAGGAATTTAAACCTTCTATTTTTATCATTCTGTACAAGCTGAAAGGTCCCTCACTGGCATTCTAGTTGAGGCAGGAGGAAGATGTTTTGCCTGAAAGCTACAGCCAATGTGCCCTCGATAAAAGCACTGTGAAAGTTCAAGGTAATGTGGCAAGCAGAGAAACCATGAATACAAAAACTCTCATGAGAGAAACCTGGGACATGGAAACCACGATCTCATAACAGAAATGTTTCTAAATGCGGCCTACTTATTTTTCCTTTGAAATAAATGGCAAATATATCGCCCCTGGTTTTAAATTATCTACTTCATTAGGTTAAGAAATTACTTTTTCATTGCTAGCAAGTGGCTTTTCATCAGGGACAGTGTTTCCAACTGCCAAAATGTCACGGCTTAAATACTTAAAGTGCATTTCTTGAAGGAAAAAAAATCACTTAAGGTTAGAAGCTTCTAGGAGCTCTACCACAACAGAGGGTTTTACACATAGCTCACAAATATCACACTGGACAGCATCAATATTTATGGGCTCGAAGCTCTTCTTAGTGTAAGGCGAATGGAATGAAAATGAGGGATGGTGCTTTCCGACATGGAAATGCACAAGTTGGCATTCTTCGTTTCCAATTACTCAGCCAATGAAACACTTTTGGAGTCACTAGATTATGTTAAATATTTCAGATTTATAGGTAGAGCCTCAATACATTTGCGCTGAACAATCACCATGAAGAACTCTTTAAGTCTGAGTATGCAGCTTAGGGCTGGATCTGCAAACCTAAAATGTGATACCTAGATAAAACTCCGGGGTTGCAGCTGGCTCTGTGGACCTACCTCTCTTTACTACAAAGGAAAGCCAGTTTGACCTTCAGAGGAATGATGAGATTCACATTAAAAATGACAACCGAAAATTTACTTTAAAATTAAGGTGTTCTTCATGATGTTTTTGACTTATTCTCCCTTATTTTTTGCCTGTTCAACAGCAGGGCTTCACAGGGAGTGCGTTAATAATTATGGACTCGCCCTTTATCCTTTCAAATTGGAACATTTCTTATCCATTCTTTTTGCCTTACATTCAGGATCCGTAGGGCTCTCTGAAGAACGCTTTGACCTTAGAAAGAACAGTGCTTTCAAGTTAGTTCATGTCACTTTCTGAAGATACCTGGTTCTGGTGCCAAGGAGGGTTGATATGTTAAGGACCTTATATAAACAACATTAAGAGAATAGGCAATTACAATGAGATGAGTATGGCACATGCTGTTTTAACAGACACCATTCTTGAAAGAAAAACTAATTCTTTTCTTTGCACTTTTGAGATTGCATTCAAACGACAGGCGATATAACGTGAGTCTGAAGAGGTCATCCAAAATTCTGCATGTGCACCAAGCTGAGAGAGTCTGAAAATAGCCTTTGAGGAGGAAACCCCCCAAAATCTTCACGCTGCTATTATTTCCTAAAGATACCAACCAGACAAAAAAGAAGGGGGCACCGATTAAACAATTTACAGCACAGATCTGGGAGAAGTTCAGGGAAGAAAACAGGCGCTAGTTGTCCTTAAACACCACCAGGCCCCGACACAGTGCAAACAAATGTGTGTCCTCGGTGAAAAACTGTGGAAAGACAGAAAAAGCAGAGGTGATACTGAGCCTTGTTCAGACAATCTTATGCCCCACAGTCTAAATCTTGATCTGTCAAACAAACTGTTACAGAAAAGCAATTAGATCTTAAGGATGAGCAGTGACTTTTTTCCCTTCCAGGGTTTGTAGGCAGCTGGAGCTGAATTTATGTCTCTACCCTCTAATTGGTTCCTCTCAGGTGTAAGTAGACAGGTTTTTATAAGTGTGTTTTTACTAGGAGTCCTCGCTGACCAGATGTTACACCAAGGCTGTTTCTCAAAGTGAGTCTTGTCCCCTTAGGTGTGCACAATAAACAGGAGTGTCACCTAGGGAGCTATTGAGAACCGCATTCCTGAGTCCCCTTGCCGGAAAGTCTAATTGCATAGGCGTGGCGTTGCCTGGGGTGGCGCAGAGAGCTCCGGTAGAACCCATTATGTGCAACAGCTTTCCCACGTCAGCGCAAATGAAAGCCCAACAATGCATTACGGGGAGAAACCTCATATACATTCTAAAATTCTGAAACATTAGAGAACTTGGTGGCTTTTATTACAATAAAACAATCTTAGCAAACGCACTGCACATGCTAGGCAAATGCAGCAGAAAGGTATTTACTGCATTCTTCTCTGCTCTGTCAGACCTGTTAACTTGGCGCTAAATCCCTGCCCCTCCCCTATAGAAATTTCACAGCTGCCACTGTGGGCACTACCCAGAGAGTTTCCTTTTAAAGAAACACTCCTGCTAATTCTTAGGCAGAGGCTGTTATTCATTGCAGCATTTTATCAGTTCTGTGGCAGCCACCTGCTAAACACGAAATGTTGAAAAACAAGGCTACAGTTTAAAAATATAAGATTAAAAAAAAAATGAATTGAATAGAGGCATTAAAAAAAAAACCAGATAAAAGCTTGGTACTAACAGTGCCAAGCTGCTTGGCAAAATGCTGTGGGATCAACCATTGTACACAAAAACCCACCACCTGTAGAGGAAAAAAGAAATGTTTGTTTTTGTCCTTGACCTGAAAATGTTGCCATATAACAACGCAAGATGGAAAGATGCTACTTGCACCTTGCACAATATTTCAAAGGTATTGTGGGGATATTTTTTACAAATCCAAAGCAAACGTAATTCCTTACCTCTATCACTGCCTTCCTGAGTTCTTGCAGTAGCTGGCCCTGAAGTACTTCTACCTATACATTCTTCACCAACGGTAAGATAGAGGTATTTGTAGCTGATCTATAAGGTCAGGCTTTGCTTCTATCCAACAAAGCATCTACTGAGAACAGCTAACAGTTGCCTGCTGTCTTGAGTAGCTGTCACTCTCTTGGTTTGCAATTCCTCTTTGGCTGGCCTGGTCTGTGGCCCTACGCGTTCACTGGGAAGCTGCCATCTAAGCACCATCTGCAGAGTCTCAGTGATTCAGAATGACTCTCCAGTGCACAATAGCTTCATGAAAGGATCATCCTGCCTTCTCATCTCACCATCCTGCTACGAGGCCAGCCCTGAAACCCATCCAGGACTCTGCTTCTCAGTGGTTGGCACCTGCTCCATAGATCCCAGCCCAAAGACAGAGTTCTCAGTTGAGGATGTTCCCATTGAATTTAAGGATCTCTTTGTTCCAGAAGACTTGTACTTCTGGAGTTTGACTCTTGCCCAAAGTCACTAAGCCCTTTGGAAATCCCAACTGCAAAATGTTCAGACTACAGCAAAAAGAGCCCCACAGTTCTGGCTTATTTCTAACCCTATCACCAACTCCCTGGGCCACTAGTGAAACTAGTACTTCCCCCTGCCCAGCTTGTAAGATTCACAGCATTCAAACCCCTCTCACCCTCCTATTTCTCCACAGGAAATAATGAGGACTGTTTCTAACTTCTACCTATTACCTTGTTAGCTGAGTACTTGCTGATAAATAAAAATATATATTGGTTAATTACATGAGGGATAGTTAGAATCTTAATGTTATGTACCATCTAAGCCAATCATATGGCTTATATCCAGATGTCCTCGTAAAGACTCATGCCAGCCCAGGAAGAGGATTGCACTATAAGGGCATTGTAGCTGTGCTGTTCAGAGGTGCGCTTGCTCAGAAGAGGTGGTCACTGTGGCCATAACACGGAAACTTGTGTTTCCCTTCAGGTCTCCTCCCTGAGTCTCTCCTCATCTGCCACATGTATGCCTTTGCCATGCCACTATGCCATGCTGCTCTGCCTTGGAGCCAGCCAACTGTGGACCTAAATGTGAGTCAAAACAATCTTCTAGTTTATGTGCTGGGGTTGGGCATTGTGAGAAGAAAGTGCCTAAGACAACCAGAACCAGGGCTTGGCTGCTCATGCCTGTAATACCAGCACTCAAGAGGCTGAGGCAGGAGGATTCTGTGAGCTCAAGGCCAGCCTGGGTTACAGAGTGAGTTTAAAGACAGCCTGAACTGCATAGCAAAATGCTGTATCAAAAAGACAAAAAAAAAACCACCCCAAAACCAAAAAGCAACAGCAAAAAAAAACAACCAGAAATCACAAAAATATCTTTTTTCTACATTTTCTTTCACTGAAGCACCCCAAGGCCCATATTTTAGGGTGGCATTCACAAGTCCCCCACAAAACAATTTAACATTTTTTTAAAAAATAAGCAATTTCATACGTAGTTTTCTGTCTCTCAAACTCTATAATACAATAAATATTGAGGGATGGGTACATAGTTTAGGATAGAGTACTTCCCTAGCATGTGTGAGACCCTGGGTTTGGTTCGCAGTATCACCCCACAGAAAAGCATCAATTTTGAAAGCAATTATGAAAAACAAACTTTGCACACTCTATCTTTCCTTTCATTTTGTTTGATAGATATATAGATAAAATTATTAAATAAGAACATCCACTAGAGAAATTTATTCCTATCAATTCTTATCAATGAGGATTTTAAATAGTAACAATGTTTCAAAGATAATGCATGTACACACTATAATTATTCATAATGTACAAATGACTCCGAAAATTACATTTCTTTCCTGGTACAAACCTCTAGCCATCTACTATTTCTCTTTGATGGTTACTGGGATTAATATTTTCTTGGATGCCTTGTAGAAATTTTGCTGTCACTTGGAAGCATTTATGTTTCTTCTAAATTATTTCAGAGATGCACAGTTTATGTACATTAAAAATATCCCTGTGTGCACATATATGTAAGTAGCACTTTTCTGCATATCTGATTTATGCACTAAACACATATAAAGCTCTTTCATTCTGCTTAAAGACTCCATGGTGGTCCATTCTGCAGGTGATCAATTCTTTTAGCCTGAACGTCCTTACTGATGGGAATCCAGGCAGGTTTTCAGCCTTTTGCAATACATTATTTCACATATATGGCAATATGCCTATGGGCTACATTTTCAGAAGTAGGAATCTCAGTGTCATTTAGGCATTTTGTGTTTCAGTAGATAACAGTGAATCATCAGCAGCCATGCTGAAAAGGACTTTCTTTATACCCTAAAAATTATATCAATCTATACACCTTGTCTTTTTTTTAAAAAAATTCAAATCACGAATGAAAATAGTAATTCATTGTAGTTCTCCTTGGTGTTCCACTTCTTATGAGCGAGGTGATAGACCATTTCATATGTCTAAGAGTCACATATAGACTTTACATGTTTAGAAATTAAACTTTATTTTAGAACCAATAACAGAATTTAAAAGATGGTGTGCAGTCTTTTCATATACTCTACATGAGTTTCCTACTGTAATGTTATACCTTATATTAGTATAGTGTCTTTGTCAAGGTTAATGAAACAGGACGGGTCCATAACTATCAATTAAATTATTCACTATACTTATGCAGATTTCCCTCATTTTTACATAATGCTCTTAGGATCCCGTCCGGGATACCATACTATATTAATTGTTGTGTCACCCAAAGTGCCTCTTCGCTGTGAAAGTTTTTCATATTTCCCTTGTTTTTGATGACCTTGACAGTTTTCGGGGATTCTCCTTGAGCATTTTATAGCAGGTGCGAGTTCTTTGCCTTCTTTCAAGACTTTTCCCCCCAGTTTGAAAATCATATATTTAGGCACAGCTTTTGGTTGTTCATCTCCTAGTAGGTGTTCTCTGAGCTTTTTAATCTGGCCTCTGCCAATTTTGAAAAGTTCTGGGCTATTATTGTTCCATATAGTGCTCCCTTTCGATTCCCTTTTCCTGTCTCCTGATACTGCAACTATGTGTATTTCTATTCTCATCCTACAGTTCTTGGATGCTCATTTTAGTTTAATTTTTTCCTTTGCAGTTTGACTTTCTAATTTGAGAGAATTTGTGGCGGCCCTGTACCTTTGGGGTGTGGTCCTGCCAGAGGTTTCCTTAGTCCAGTGGTTTCTTTCCTTTGCCTCTCAATTCCCTTCCTAGAGGTACAATTCTGAATCCATTACCCTGAAGTCCTGACTCCTGTTGACCACATAATTTTAATTTTCCTTATTTTTCCAAAGATCCACAGGGAAACTGCAGTGGGAGAAAGGGGTTTCCTGCAGCTGGGATAAGCCCCTTGCAAACGCTTTTCTCTGAAGGTTAGGCCTTTCTTGGGAGAAGGCTCTGGGTTTCTTTGGTGCTGACCACTCTTCAGCTCACTGAGCCGCCAGAGGACTTTTCTCACAATTTCACTGGAAAGATGTGAAGTCCAAGCTCAGCAATTTAAGTGTCCACCTGCAATTGGAGTTTCTTGCTGTGAGGCTGACGTACACTAGAACTTTTGCTTCACCTAAGTTACCACACAAGTCATTACCAGTTATTGGTTCCAGTGGCTTCTGCTCTAGATAAACAGATCTCTGCATTTCTTCAGATAGCCATGTCTCTTCAGATTGTTAAGATGGTGGTATATCCGTCAATTTCACTCTTCACTAAATCCAGTGAAGGTTATTGATGTTTAGATTATCCTGCTTTTTCCTATTTCCAGAATGAGGGTGACAACTTTAAAACTCATTAGAAAGAGGACTTGAAATCAGAAGTTCCTGTAATTCCTCAATAAATGAGATGAATTTTTATCTATTCACTGTCTAGTTACAAAAATTGTCCAAAAATACTTTATTGATTAAAAATACTAACAGTCATCTGAGTTGGTAGGGAAAAAATACCCATCCTCTTACTCCAACAAAGGAAAGCCACAAACCTTCAATTTGTAAAAAAAGAAAAGAAAGAAAGAAAAAAAGTGCAATTCCCACACAGCTCATAAAAGCTAAGTATAATAAGATGTGTCTGTATGCAATTTTATCAACATTTCTTTTACAGCTTCTGGGTTTTGCATCACTCTTAGAAAAATATTGTCAATTTCAGAATTATACAGTTGTTCTTTTCCAGTGTTTTCTTCCAATGTGTATAGTCACAGTTTATATTTATGGTAAAAGAAATCAGATAACTTTAAATAATATTTTTCAAACCTAATGGGAAATCAGACAATTTAGCATATGTGTCATTATGTATTAGTGGAATAAATAAAATGTAATGAGTAACATTAGGATAACTGAGTTATCTTAATGTCCAAAGAAAACAGATTCTTATTCACTTTGTCTAATAACTGTTGAGGACTGAAATTTAAGTTTACGGGCTGAGGGTATAGTCCCGGTTAAAGCACCGGCCTAGAATTCACAAGATCCTGGTTTTGCTTCTCTGCACTAGAAAAACAAAGGAAAAGCAAAGCAAACCAAATATATAATGTTCTTCATTGGAATATTTCAAAACAAAGGAATCAAAAAATAACCACTGATAACATAGCTGTTCCAAAACAATCACGGATTGTTTTTATTTCCATTCTACTTTCTATATATTTCTAAATAATTACCATTCCACAGTAACTGCAAATTCATCAGTTTCATACCTTGATTATCGAAAGCGTTCTTTCCATGTTAATACCTGATCATATAACACTAGCTTCTAGTTGTATAATATTCCATGGATTTAATTTTTTAAACCTCGTAGAACTTGGGATTACTCAATGATTTCCACATTATATCATTTGTCTTATTGGGTTTTTTCTAATATACACAAGGAGCTCGAAATATTCTCTAAAATCTTAAGTTCTTCAGATACAGAGCAGTAGAAGAGAACGCTTGGCTTGCAAATAGAAATGGGTGTACAGTTTTGGGAAATAATTATGTTTCCAAGGCTTTATAGAGAAAAGTAATGAATCACCTGAAGAGATCACTGTATGAAGTAAAAGGAGGAGGAAAAAGGAGGGAAGGAGAGGAAAAGAAGGAAGAGAAGAGGCGTGCATGGGGGGGAGGAGCCAAAGCAGACAAAACTGCCTTCATAGCTCAATGACTAAAGCCTCAGAAACAGTAAATTCATAAATGCGCATGTCTCATACTGTGTCTATTTTGCCACAATTTATACAACTTAAAGGGTTTCACTTCTTCTCTGTTTCACAGTTTGTTTTGCAAAGTATAATCCCTCCAAATTCTCTTAATTTTCCATTGAACTAAGGATGTTTATCTTTTAAAGTAGCTGTGGAAATTGACAATAAACCAATTAAATGGCATTTTCTTCCATCTTCCTTGCCTTAAGCAGAAATCTCTCATTTGAACGATAATTCCAGCAATTTAAATGAAAATCTCTTAGTGACCCTCAGGCTAGGCAGATCAACAAAGTAATCTAACCTCATCATAACCTCATTAGAAAGAAAACATTTAGCCCTATTACGCTTTAGCTGCAGTGCTGTACAGATCGAAGAGAAAACACAATTTGGAACTATTTTATATCTACTAGTTTCCTGTGTTTTAAAAAAAGGCATTGCAAATTAAGGTAGATTTCAAGTAACGGATACACACACAAAAAAATCTGTCTCCTAATTCAAAGGCAAAGCCTCATTACATACATTTAATTAACATTTAATGTTGCACTGGAGGTTAGGTATCCCAATCAATTTTGAGTTGAATTTTTAACAACTAAACGAGGCTCCAATCTAGAAATCTATTTTCCAACATTTTACTCATGGATAATTTTATGATTTAATGACCAGTTCCTAAAGTTCTTGCTATATGAAGGCTAGACTGGGATACATGACAATATATGTAGCCTGCTGATAGAAAATGCTATGGTCCCTGTTATCTAGTGTGATATCACAACTAGCTCAAGATGTCAAGATTCTGCTGCCATGTGCTATAAAACCTGCTATATATAAATTTTCTAGGGAGAGTGTCATAACATTATCATTGGGCACTGTTTAGCGGTGAGTCAGAATTGCACTCAGAAATGAATGATGTAATCCCCCTGCCGGTGTAGACAATTCAACTCATCTACAATTTATATTTCCTAATTGCACATGGCTGTGTTTAGCCTTTAAAATGCGCAGTTAGAAATGATGAGTTAAATTTCCTTTCTTCCCATTTTTCATTTTAAAAAGAAAAGAAACCAATAATAAAATAACAACAAGGACAAAAATAAAACAACACAAAAACAATAAAAATGATTTCCATATATCCTTTGAGTTCCCGCCTAGATTTTGTGGAGGGAAATCTATTACAAGCTGTCATCTTAGAAAATGACAAACTAGTTTAATAAGTCAGCACAGCTTTATTGGAAAGAAAACATTTTGAAAAGGAAAAGGGAAAACTTACAGGTACACTATTAATTCATAATACAAAATATTTATTAGCACTTTCTATGAAACATATTGTGATGTTAATTAAGATAGTCTTCACAAGAATCCTCACAAGTAGGTAAGGTTATTGTGCTAGTTTAGAAATAGGGAAGGTGAGACAGAGAAATTGTGTAATTTGCTGAAGAGTATCCAGTTCTGCCTGGCTTGGCTTCTGAATTAAGAGACAATTTTTCAGAATAATAAAGTGATTATTTTTTAGACTGTTTCTCTTTAAAAGCTAAGTTCAGTTTCTCTCTCTGGGAGTGCTTTTGAATTTATTATTGCAGTGGCCAGGGTCTCTGTCAGTCTTAAACTTTAATTATTCAGACTGGACAAAGTTGGTGAATCCGCCATTATGTTACTATTTTGCTAACACTGCAGGCACACCTTGCCTCTTTTTAGTTTCAGCTGGGTTATGTGGTTAAGCATGCGTGTAATGTAGTCATTTATCTCAATTAGGAAAGGATACAAACAACGTATCATTGATATTTCCAGTCAAGTCTTGGGCTATGAGAAGCAGGTGAATAGTACTTCGCAGAGACAAATGCTCCTAAGTGACTATCTCAGTCACAGGTGACTCTTCTGCGGCTGTTCCTCTGGCAAGGCAGGAGCCCTAGCTGGGGGAATCCGCTTCATACAAAACCTCACCTTACTCATTCCTTTCTGGGTCAGGACATCATGCTATCAATATTCTTCTCTCCTTTATTTATGTACAATTGTCCTTCATTCTACCCGCTTTTCTGTCTCTGCTGTTTTTCTGGCCTATTCCTGTTGACTTATCTCCAGCTCCTGGGTGGTCTCGCTCTGGATGTTTCACTGCCTCCTTCTCCGAGGACTCTTCCCACCCTCAGCCCTAGTGAGCCAGTGCTAAAGAAATGCAACACGTTTCCAGACACAGTAGAAACAAAGATGCTTGTAAATATGCAGTTTATAAAGCCACAGGGAAAAGAAATGTAGTGATGTCGTGAATCTGCTGAATCGGCTGCTGACACTAGCCGGTTTGGCAGAAGAATAAATTATCACGGGGGATAAGGGGTAAGATGAGCTCTCAGGTGTTCGGAGGTGCAGCTCAGAGCATCACTTAGATACAGTGGATCAGAGAACACACGATTTATCTTTCTGTCTACAGATCCTTCAGAACAGAGCTTGTTACTTTAAATTGGTGAGCCAAATTGGAATGGATCTACTTTTTGTTCAGCGTCTATCACCTCAGCGTTTTCCTTTCATCCACAGATCTTCAGATGCTCACAATCTCTGCTTGCTGTTAATAATTTTAAAAGGCAAAAGAACTCTATTCGCTTTCGCACTAGATTTAGAAAGTTAATGGATGCATCAGGTTCTGTTTTATGATGATACACTTGGAAGAAGATGAGGTTGGTATTTATAAATCAATCACCATGAGTGATAACTCACTCTCCTCCTCTCCAGAAAAACCTTTTATTTTTGTGATTAATCAAGTGCTCTAAAAAGCATAAAATATTATTTGGATTTATAATTAAAATATTACTATATGAAAGCCAGAATAAAAAAAGAGGGAAAATTTGTTAATATATTTCCTGAAAACTCAATCAAGATAATATATACTCTTCTCTATATTTTAAAAAATCTTTCTTGTTGGGGACGTAAAGGAGACAGCAAATGATTACTAAGATATAGAATATTACTCTAAATTTGAATTTAATATACAAAAAGAGTAAGAATTTTTTCTCTTGGGAAAGGAATTCGTAAACTAGAAGGTAGGGGAAGAAAGTAAATTTTTTACTTTTGTCTGTTTTAACATTATTGAATTTTTTGATGTTAAAAATTCATTACTTAATGAATTTATATTTTATTAGTTACCATGTGACAAAGGATAGAAGAGAGATCCAAAATATTCTCTTATGAAATTTGTAGCTAGAAATTTGCATAGAAAGGAAAACAGGCTAACTCCATTCTATAGTAAAGTAGGTAATGTAGGTCATATATATTCCACATTGGCTTTTTGATTCATTTCACCTTTGATTTCTAATCTCAAGTCCAACTGCTTGCAATTCCATACATATTTTAATTACAAATCACCATCTGTCCACATATTTAAGTTGTGGGGTGAGGATTATCTGAATTACTGCATTTCTTCTCTTTCCTATTATATAAAACAGCAATTAACTTACCTCCCCACCCCGAATCCATCAAAGCCAGGTGTCCGCCTGACAGATTTACATAAAAATATCATTATACAGTTTGAAATATTGAAAAGATGACTTTAGCAGCCTAATAACAAAAATGAACCAATTAAGGTACTTATAGAAGACGCAAGTAAGCAGAGCATAAGCAAACAACACATCTTAGCAATAACTAGCCATGGAAATACTTTAATGAAATACCCAGAGGACTCATTTTTCAATGCTCAGTATATGTGTATTCTGAAGTATTTGTTAAATGGAAAGATGAATAGATATTTTCAGAATCTGCTATCAGTGAGCCAGAAAATTAGATGGTATTTCAAATTCATTTTTTGCATTATTTGTATGGATGATTGAAGCTTTTGAATATTAAAATTCTTGATAGGCAAATACTTTATTGTTGTAGTTTATAAATAAATGACCTGATGTCTAGTTTTAATTCACAGTTTTTTTATGTAGAAACTTAAGTTTATAATAAAATATATGTAAAATACAAAGATGGGGCACAGGGAATCATGCATATGTCTGTATGCTTAAACTATATTTTGACATGAAATTGTGATCCTTGAAATAACACAAGGTATTACCTTGATGTTAATTTCATTTGTAACTAAAGTTGTGTCACTGTGTGGGGTAGAGGAGAGAGAAAGTCAGATCTGAAGGAAGCACGGGAACTGGCACAGCAGTGAAATAAAATGAAGAGGGCTGTGGTTTAAAGTATCCACTGTATTTATTTGCACAGCTTGTCTTCACTGTGAAAACATCGCCCTTCGTTGTTGGCCCTACACCCAGTGCGGAAAAGCCTTCAAGAGAAATATGCAGAAGCAGCGTCAGAGCAAATGGACAGTCAATACAATAGAAAATAATACATTTCTATTTAAAACTCTCATCCCCTGCCTATTTGGAATGATCCTCAGTCAACTTTATTTCATCTGACTTTATTTAATCTGAAGTTTCTATTTTTCTTCCAAGCCTTCCATGGTTTCAGATTTGCAAGGTGGATGAATATTTGTCAGATAGATCTGTTTATAAGTCAGTAACAAAAGAGATCCACCAATTCTGTGGTCCAGAAGTCCTTTCAGCTCTTAGATTTTTTAAAAAATAATTCTTAGTGGATCCTTGCCACTGTAAACCTTTCCAGCCACGATGATTTACAAGCTCAGATTAGGAGCCTTGCACTGGTTCCTTCTCCCCTTTTCCTCTGTGCCCATCCTAGTTCACTCAGGCCCTAATAATCTAAGAAGTGCTGAAAAATCCTATCTGCTTTCTCTACCTTTACCTCATCCCACCTTGTATTTCACTATCAGATCAGACTGGATCTACTGTAAGAAACCCAGCACCTGCAGGATATCTCCAGATTCCCAATGTTCAACTTATCTTACATTCGTCTTGCCATTTTACGGGGCTCATTCCAACCCTCCCTTTGAGATAAACTCATTGACTTGATGGCTCTCAGCACTGTCCTTTAGCTCAACGTCCCCTTGTCTGAAAGATAATAATTTTCCCCATCCAGCTTTTATCAAGTAGTTTTATTTGCCAACTAAAATTCAATCTTCTTTCAGGTCAACAGCAAATATTGGCTATTTTATACACCTATTGGATATTTCTTGACTGTCCAAATAGGACTGTTCTTTGTGAACCAAGTCCTGCCCCTTTATCTCTTATAGCCAACCTTATCTGAATCGTTTTACTTATATCATGTCCCTCTCTCTTAGATGCTAAGCTGTTGTATAGTAAGCATGCCTTTACCTTTTCACACTTTTTAAAGCTTCCTGTATAATTTTTAATCTTCTTGTATGGAGTCTTTGTTAGGGACTCAATCAATATTGATTGAATGAATGAATAAGAAGAATGCAGTGTATTCAAATTTTTATGTAAGAGTCTGGTTGCATTTTGAAAATAATTCAGTCCAGTGTCTAAATTATCTTGGACATGCCTCTTTAAATAATGTATAGAGACTTATATAAGCAAGTTGCATAGTAGTATATTTTATTGGGAAGAAAACAGAAATAAAACAATATCTTTGCTTTAGTGTTTATTTTCAAGAAGAAGGATCACTCAATACACCAGACTTTTTCTTTACTCTGAGGCTCTTTTAGAGGAAAGTGGTACTTTGAATCAGTAAAGATGACACAGCCATCTACTTAAGTTTGCTACAACACACTCCACCACGTGGAACCTGAACTTACACCAGCTGAGTCACTGACACGAAGATTAAAGTTAAAGCAATTTGCAAAATTGAAAATGCAAAGCTACTCATATGTTTACCACTGTGTGTGCAGATTTTAAGCATATATTAAGAACTCACAGGGGCTGGGGGTATAGCTCAGTGGCATAAGCGCTTGCCTGGCAAGTGCAAGGTCCTGAGTTCGATCCCCGGTACCAGAAAAAGAAAAAAAAAAAAAAAAAAGAACTCACTTTTTCAAATTCAGTAGATCATACAACTTAAATGTGAGAAAACTCGCCTAACATCCACATTATAAGGTCACCATATTTATATCATACTTTAAAGACAGGAGCGATTATGATGATTCATGGTTTATTGGGGTTACCTTTCCATTCTACCTTCCTGCTTTTCATGTAGTCTCATAACAATGTTAATGAAATACCTAGCACTCCACTAGTATACACGCAGTGAACTGAAACGTCAGTCCTCTATGTTTTATTCATATATAGTCTTTTTTTGCACAAAATTTAGTAATTTCAGAAGTGGTTATTATCTTTCAAAAAACATCAGTTCCTCCGCTTGACTCTGTAACTGGTACAAACAACAAAAGACTCACCAAAGCCTTTCACATGAACCCCTGCAGAATTCTTCCAAGCGTTCCAAGTCCAACATTCCTACAACTCAAGACATCACACAAATGTCTAGATTCAGCCTGCTAAAGTTTATTACTTACCTACTTCAGGACTAATGACTCAGTAAAGCTGACTCTTAAGGCATTTTGTAAAGCTGACCGAAACTACTTTTCTAATCTTATAATCTAAATATGTCATTTTTTGGGTAAATGCACCCCTGACTTTACTCCAACTCAATTATCCACTATTCCAAAATAATCTACCCACTTCCTCTTCTGCATATCTTTGGGTGCTCCTCCCACAAGTCTCTTAAACCAAAGAAACTGGGACACCAATAATTTCTCCAAAAAATCTTAAATGCTTTTCATTGATGTTCGAGTTTCATTATTCTGCAAATTCCCACTTCATCTTTTGCATTTTTAAGTGATTTCCATTTCTGCTGTACATTGTCTAAGCCTCTGTAAGATTACCCATTCGGAAAGAATAAGCAGTTTAATTTACCTTAGTTCAAAGCAGGTGATCAGCAAACTTTGTTGAAATTTATGACTACAGATTTTTTTCCTGAATCTTACACGTTTTCTAAATCTTAGCATAGGTAGAAATGATCAACAGGGCTTTCGTTCCATCCAGAAGACCAATAATGAGACTCAAGGAAGAAAAAGCCCATAGTCCACTGTGATTCAGGTACAGACACTCACACCTTTTCATTGTACCTGTGGGTTTCCTTTTACTTCTTTTTCTATTGTTGCATTGTTTCGTTTTTACTGCTGCTTTCTGGTCCCGGTATCTAAGACCTACACGCACATTCTCTGGCATTTCGATCTTCTCTTACTAGTAGCACTTCAGGATTAACGTGTGTCAAACCTCTGGGATGCACTGATAGCTGCCTTGCTAGGGTATCACTAATCTTAACAAGAAAGTAGAGGTGAATATAAGCTGAAATTATATCCCTTATCCTTTTTTTCCTACTGAAAAATTTTTCCAGTATCTCCTCATTTCTTACACTTTATTTGTACTCATGACTTTGTGCTAGAAGACAATGATTTTCACAGTACAGTCCTCTTGAAACATGGGGAAAATTAAAAATAATAACTGCAGTCAAACTGTGGATCATTTAAGGTGAATGGGTACAAAACCACTTACCCCCTGTAGCCACAGTGATTTCACGTAGGAAATGGCCATAAAATGGAAAATCGAAGGACAGATTCACTCTCTGCAAAGAACAACACCAGAGATGAAAATCAATAAAGTGTAAAATAATAAATATAAAATGAAGAGTCTTACGCTTTAAAAAAGATGTTTCTACTTTACCCTGTTATTATTATAGTTGATGTTTATAAACTGGGTCATTGATGGTACTAAAGAATATTTTCCCTCATAATTAAATGTTTAAAGTTTATGGAAAGAACAAGTTTGGCTTGTTACAGTCTATTGATCCATCTGTTTGTAACTTACAAAGGCTACCTGAAAAGTTTGTTGTTGTTGTGTTGTTGTCATCTGTTCTACTTCAGTACCAGGGATTGAACCCTGGGGTCACTGACCGTACACCCTGCCATTTTTATTCTACTTTTGACTCCGAGTTTCATTCGCTTTCCCAGGCTGCCTTTAGACTTGTGATCCTTCTCCCGCATCCTCCCAAGTGTCTGGGATCATAACAGGCCCCACAATGATGAGCATAAAAGCAAGCTACTCTCCCCACCATTGTTACTATGTTTCGTTTGGCCTGTCATTCTGATGAGTCCTTTGTATTGGCCCACTTTGTGGTTTGACTGGTTCCTCCAAAATAGTAGAGCATGTTACATATCTAGACTTACTAAATAAATATCAAAAGGTTTTTACGTTATTACACATTCAATTTTTTCTTATATATTTCATAATGAAAGATAATTTCATGGAAGAATATATTTGTACCTACATATCTAGAACTGAAGAGATTTTTTGATACAATGAGCTTTTCGGATTAAACACAGCATGTCCAGTTTTAAAACCACAGAGCTGTAAGGAAAGTAGTACTATCTAGTAGAGATCTCCTTGCACTTGGCACCGTAGATGGGCATGAAAGTTCCTGAGTGGTGCCCTGTTTGGCAAAGAGGTCTTAGGTTTTGACTCATAATATGTATGGTTTAGTCTGAGCTATCCCCCATCTGCTAAATAGCTAAATAGTAAAAGAGAAAACACACATGGGCACATACCTGCGTTTTCATACTTTAACATAATACAAAAGTTTTAAAAGGAGAAAAAAAATTCTAGCTACTTAATACATTTAAAATATGAAATTGATATATGATTACTAGACAAGAAGCAGAAACGTTAAGTTATAACAAATATGATTAAATTAAAAGAATCCAGAAGAAAATTAATTAGCTGGTTTAGAGCCCAGGCATGCTTAAAAGCTACCTACAGCAGAGGGCTGTTATGTTAAAATTCTGAAATTTCTATATTGTATCTCTCCCAATATATAAACGTAAAAGAAAACAGAGAAGTACATTGTCAGAAATTAGTTCTTTGCAATTTTGCAAATGATTGCTTTTTTGTACTCCTCAGAAATTTCTGATGATTTATTTGGCATGAAATTATGTATTCAAAATTCACAGTGACTTTCAATGAGGGCTTTTTCCTTTTTAATGAAAACCACAAAGAGAGTAGTTAAAAAAAAAAAAGAAGAAGAGCAACATACCAACATCACAGATATAAACAAAACAAAGCAAGAACATTAAAGATGATTCAGGGTTCCAAACAAAAGGATAGGAATTAACTGTGGTTGCTCTATTACATATTGCTGTCTTCAACTATGTTGCTCAGATTACCAGATGCCACATCTTCATAAAAGGTTTCCCATCATTTTTATTTTGTGCTGATGAAGAGGAAAAACAAAACCATTTGCACTGTGCTAGCTGAAATGAGTGGTCACTAATGTCACTAACATGATGTCTGCAAAGCCAAAACAAATGTGTCTCAAAGAAGATGGCAAAGGAATGTCAGAAAGGCAATTGCGGTAGTGATTGTTCTATCATTATAATTGTTTCCATACCTATCCATAAACTGGTAAAATTTGCACCGTCTCACATTCTCTCCACCAGAAACAGTTTGGCTTAGACAGGTATTGCTAAGAAAGTCTACCAATTATCACGCAGCATAAAGTATAAGGACATGACATGAGTTCTCGCACTCACTGTGACATTTAAATATGATTCGTATTAGGTGAAAACATATAAATACCCATATAACTAAAAGATCTTCAATGAGAAACAAATGCAATCTCAAAGGAAATTTGCCAATATGTCATTCTGAAGAGAAACATCAGGATGGAAATGCTTCCCTATTTGAAGGACTCGTTTACCTTACCGACATGACCCACTTATACCCTGATGCAAAATAGCAGAAGCACCTTAGGAAGATGCTATCTGATACATAGCTATGAAATCTATGTATTTTGTCGGTCACTATTGACACTTGTCCCCCACTGTGCATCACTGGTTTTGCAATAGCTCCCTCATAAAGGTCCCGGCTCTAGTTTCCCTTAAACCATAGTATCTAGTATATTATCTCTTCATTTCAGTCATTCAGTCTAGAATCGCATTGTCCCTAGGAATAATGCGAACATAATGAAACTAAAAAGGAGTTCTAAGATCAAACACTAATTAGTCCCTGCTACTTAAATCTTTCTGCTTATGCTCCATGTTCTAACCAGTCATAAGCAGCATCTTTTAGTTTGAGGAAACTGCTACTCTTAATGTTGGCTCTTGAATTTATAGGTGGCATCCCTTGGGACTGGACCAGTAGTATCTCCATCTAGGTCAGCCATGGTTTCCATAATTTTGAAGCCTTGGTTTTGTTTGAGTTATCTCCCAAATCAACCAACATGTAAGACACTTTATGTGAAGGTTAATTTTGAAGACATTTGCTAAAGGATATGGAAAAAGTGAGACAAAGAGGAAAAATTAGTAATAGGTACCATATTGGATGTGGTATCACTATAACCAATTGGATCCAGTCCCTGTGGAGACCTTCTGAGAAAGAGAAGAGAAAACACTGTTCAGAATCATTTCATTGGAGGACAGAAAGGTGGGACATTTATCCCCTTCACTCCCATCCAATGTTGGTTGAGGGTTGATCGATTGCCCTCCTGCCGTGGTGTCCTTTGTGTATGCTGAAGAGAAAGCAAAGGTAGGATTTGAGCAAGGAAGTTGATAGTATGTTGGAATTAGCCGCTGTTTCAGAATGGTGGGAGCATCAATCCTGGCTTGGTTGCTAATTGTGACATCTTCAGAGTTCTCTCTTGACTTTTAGTTCATGTTATTATATCTTCCTACTATACACACACACACACACACACACACACACACAAATGTGTAAGGCTCATAGCTACTTCAAGTGAAAATTAATCAATGACTAAGAATAATGTAAGTGGGAAACTAGAACTAGATTTGAGTGATGATAAATGCATTACTTTGAATTAGAGAGGTGCTAAAACAAAGTGGTAAAACACATTTAAAGGCAAATCTTGGAAAAATTATCATTATCTTACCTTTAACACACACAAACATACTGAAACATGAAGAAAAACAAGCTCTGAAATTTTACAAAGCACTTGAAACTAAATGCTTATGTATTAAATATAATTTCCCTTGAATAACTAGATTTTTATTTTGTCTCTGGATAGTATACAAAACAGATGTTAGAAGGAGGTGAAGGATAGTTGTATTTGTTCAGCCAATCAACATCATTGATAAATCAGCTTGTACATATGCGGCACTAAATCAGCCACTTTGGGTAGGACAAGGAGTAGGTTCCATGCAATTACTGCAGTAGTGGGACAACCATCACCAGGGACAAGAGATACAACCATCTAGGGCAGAGGAGGCACCAAAAGGAGATGCTTCACTCACAACAGAGGCACCACAATGGACTTTTGAAGGAAGCATAGAAAATTTTCCACAGAAGGTCATTAGGTGGGGGAGGGAGTGGAAGGGAAGGGTCAAAATACACAAAGCAAAACCCGAAACACCGTGATTGAGCCCATGAGGAGAATCTAGAACAAAGCACAGATTTCTAGGTGGGCAAGTGGTGAGCTGTAGTGCCACAAACTGAGAGACTGACTATAGAAGAAAAGTGATTTTGGTTAGGTGAGAGAAATTATAGTGGTTTGGGGTCATTTTCAAATCATTTTTGCTATAATCACTATCTAGCAAATGAAGAACTCTTATGCAACAACAACCCAAAAAGGTTAGCAGGGCCCTGCACACTGTCACAAAAAGCAATTGCAAACAAACGAAAAACATACTAACTCTATCTCAAACAGTTTACTATGTTGGATCTCACCCCTTAAAATGTTTAATGTTAAAGAAAACCACGCTTAGGAAGATGAGCATGTGGAGACCCAGTGAACTGACAGTCTGAGCAAAATACAAAATAAAAGGTCAAAAGCGCAGCAAGCATGGGCCCTTAATACAGTTTTCAGCACTGAAAAGTAAATAAATCAGAATTTAACACTAGGTGCTCTGCAGAGAAGTTTACAAATCATGAGAGGCATAATTAAAGCACGTGCATTTGCTAACCACCCTGCTAGACTTCGTCGGCTGTTGAAAAGGGGAGGAATGGTAATTCTGAGACAAGCAAAAGAAGCATTACTTTGTCATAAGGTGGAAAATAAATTTAGTAAACATGCATGAGGGAGCTGGTAAGTATACAGAGCCGAGGTGGTCTGGTACAAATTTATGGGAATTAAGGCCACATGTGGCTACAGTTTTTAGAACACAAGATGCCTTTGGAAAACATGCCCTGTTGAAGTTTCTTTTAGCAACAGGCTATCTATCAGACACATTGAGAGACAGACACCTAGACTTCTAAGTGTGTCTGGTGTGTCCACCTCTTATCTCCCTCCTTTTATAGAGTTTTAAAAAATGCCTATTGCTATACATGACTGGACTCAGTATTATGAACTCTGCTAATTCTGTTTTAATAACACAAATGTAATCTTAAACACGCTTCCTTCTCTTCGACTTGGTCATTTCTCAGTAATGTTACAAAGAGAAATTAATTAGTCAATGCCTGTGAATCCTTGAAGACAGAAAGCTCTTAAGAGTTAACAATGTACAATGGGCACATTTATGCAAATCAATATTATTTTTTACAAACATCATTCATAAAAATTATCTCTTTTAAGATAATCTCTTATTTACAGTAAGAAAGCTTTGCTTTTCTGATTCCATTAAGTCATTTTCTTCTTGATAAGTTGTGAGCAGCTTGTGGGAAGAAAATTAATGGTAACTAAAGTTTCAATGATTTCTAATCTCATGAGTCCAAAATGGGAGCTGAAGAATATAGGGAGTACATACATATTCAAGGATAAACTAATAGATTAATTCTGACACATATATTTTAATATTCTCCTTTTAATCATTCAAATAATTTTTAAAGGTTACTCTTTGTCTTTTGAAGCTGTCAAATAGGCTAGATATTATTAATGATGTTGCCATGTAGGATAAATCTTTGTTAGGTTTTATAAAAACAATTTCAAAAACAGCAGATAACTATTTTTAGTTCAGTTCTTTATAGCAAGTTTAAACAATGAAAGAAATTGCAAAATTTTAAAAAATATGTTCACTTTATTTATATAGGTTTTATAGCAAGATTATTTCTTTTAGTAAGACATATCATCAATAAAATGATTGAATAAACTTCAGATACCATAATAGATTTTTTTTTTTTTTTGGCGGTACTGGGGATTGAACTCAGGACCCTGCGCTTGCTAGGCAGGCGCTTATTCCATTGAGCTATATCCCCAGCCCCTCCAGATACCATAATAAATTTATTTTAATTTGGAGTGATATATTCTTTCCAAATATACATAAAAATTAATTTTTTTAACTAAATAAGGTGCCCATAAAATGCATTGACATACAAATGCTTTGGATGGATTATTGTAGTCTAACCCCTTTGCTAATTGTAAAACACACACATCTTATAATGTTATTTAATGGAACTATACATTTAAATTTTCAATTATTCTTTTCTAATTTTTGAGTAATCTGGCATACTCTTGGAATCAGACTGACCTAAAATTACCTTCTAGCTTTAATACTTAGTAGCTATACTCTGGTTTCTCTTCAGATCATATAAATCTTTCTCCTTATGTTTTCTTTTTGTCTTTTTTGAGACAGGTTCTCGCAGCGCCATTCAGGCTGGCCTTGAGCTCACTTTGTAGCCCAGGCTGATCTCCAACTCACAATGATCCTCTTGCCTCAGACTCCTGAGTGCTGGGATTACAGGCTTGTGCCACCACACCTGGCTGTTAATATTTAGTAGCAAGGGCTCGGTGATATAATTCAGTGGTATAAGTGCCTGCCTTGCAAGCGCAAGGTCCTGAGTTTAATTCCTGGGACCACAAAAATAAATAAATAAATAAATAAATAAATAAATAAGAGAAAATAAAATAAAAAGTCAAATACTTAGTAGTTGTGTGATTTTGTAAATCTTTGCTTATCTGTAATGTGAAAACCCTTCTTTGAAAGACTATTAAAAAGAATAAAATGACTGAGTAATACATAGATCATAAGTAACCAAGTCAGTAATATTTCATGTTAAATTATGTACATGAATCTCTAATACAGCAATATATAGTTCCTTAAAATTAGTTTCTTAAATAAAGTCTTCATTCCTAGTAATAGCTGAACATGACTTAATATTTATGTTCATTCTACTACACAAATATGTCATCATAATACTTTTTCAATTAGGATTCAACAAACTCAGGTAAATCATTTTTCAAATAGAAGTGATGTCATAACTATATATTATGTTTCTGAGCAATGTCATAATTGCATTGAACTACAGTAATGCTTCAGTTCACAGAACATTTCTGTTTGTGAACAGTTCAGTTAGCAAACAAAAGCATCCAGCAAAATTTTGCTTCCACTCACAAACTGCACCTGGTGATAAACACGATCACGGTCATCTTCCTCACACAAACACAAATGCAGCAGTCTTCTCCCAAATCATAAAACAAATTAAACTCATAAACCAATGTACCACTGTCAACATAACTAAGTATTTGCAGATTTTAGCAGAATGGAATTAGCATTTGATATATGAGATATCATGCCAACTATTTTACCTGTTTTTAACAGACGTAAGTGAGAAAATCAGTAGGTGTAAGTGTGATGAGAAGCCAGATATTTGTATTGTCTCAAGTACCTCCCAATAGGATATTTGTGAATTATAAAAAGGAAAATAGTAACATTATAGTGAAGCAAGAAAACCTGGTAGGCATCACCTTAATCAGGTAAAGAAAGTGACCGTCGCAGGTGGAGAATTATTGTCACGTGTATGTCTTTATCTGTTTTGCGCTGCTATAATAGAACTCCCGAGTGCCTGAGACTGGCTAATTTGTAAGAAAAAATCTATAAATATATTTCTCACAATTCTGAAGACTGAGAAGATCCTGACCAAGGGGCAGGCATTTGATAAGGATCTTTTTGCTCCACCACACCACGGTGAAAAGCAAAAAGGCAGAAAAGCACACAAAAAACAGAGAGCAAGAAGACACCAAGCATACTTTTATAACAGATCCACCGTCCTAACAAAGTCACCTCTTTGATAACAACATCCATCAATTCATCCACTCACGAAGGCTGAGTGCTCATCACAGCAGTATCTCTGGTGAGGTTTCTCCTCATGGAAGCTCCTTGTGGTAGGATTAGCAATTAAGTTTGCAGCACTTACACTTTGGGAAACACCAAACCATACCAGTGTGCAAAAAGGACAATACACATTCCCACTGCACTGTTGTCGAAAAGAAAGATTTGCTCAATCTTGTAAAAAAACAACAGACACCCAGATAGATGCTCAAAATCAAGAACATTGTACAAAGAAAGTGGCAGTACTCTTCAAAAATGGTCAAGTTTGTGAAAGACAGAGACTGAGGAAACTTCACGGCTGGAGGCGAAGAGCTTTGACAAATAAACACGGTGTGGGTCCTACACTGGAGCTAGGTAAGAGGACAACTTGAGGGCACTTAGAAAAGTCAGAGTAAAGCCTGTGCAATACTTAAAAGCATAGAAGTGATGTTAATTTCTTGGAATTACTTATCATCTTAATGGTAATAAAGGTGCTAGCATTTGGAGAGTGAGGTGAAAGGCATATGGGAATTCTCAATGACTTTTTCAAATATTCACAGGCCTGAAATTATTTCAAAACAAAACTTTACACAAAAGGAGCCATAAATTCAAATGACTAGTGGTCCTAGAACCAAGATTTCAATCTAAATACAGGTCATCACCCTAGCCTGTAGATAAAGCAGTGTGCTCTGTCTCAGCAGGTGACCTGCCTGACATGAGCTACTGTTTTCTGTCCACTGGAGAATCAACTATTTTCATTTCTTAACCTCCAAGTATAGATCTAGGACCCTAAATTCTCATCTTGAAACTTTTTTACTCTCTTTAGATATTCTCACGGATAATTGTGTTTCTCTGCCTAGAGAAATAATTGAAAACATTTCAGTCAGAAGAGTAATACAAACTGAAAGATCATACAATAATAAATATAAGTAGTATATCATGTGGTGAATAAAGATGTTTCATCAACCAAGGGCTACATGTACAGCAGTGGTCCCCTAGGATGCGGTCATCTCTGCTTGTGCAAGTCTACTGCGTGATGGTCTCACAATGACAAAATAGCCTAAGGACACATTTCTCAGAGCTTAGCGTCTTTGCTCAGCAATGTGTGACTGTATAAAGACATGCATAGGGAAAATGAAAATTGGTAGGTTTCTGCAACAAGCAGACTTTAGAGAGGAGAATAGAATGAAAAAAAGCATATATGCATGAATAATAGCAATGCAAACTTCTTTAGGATATGCTAGCTAAAATAAGATATGACTTCCAGGCTATAAATGTATCTTGTGTCCAAAATAAAATAATGCAGTGGGCACAATAACTAATCATGCCTTTTCCATGTAAGATTAAAACAAAAAAGAAATTATAACCAATTCAAATACACTCTTGGAGAGATCAAAAGGACATGGGTTGTGAACCCAGTGACTGAAAATACTGGAAACTTAATTAAAAGATAAAAATGTTCATGGGAAGGGGCTCATCAACATGCAAATGTAGAGACCAAGAACTGGCTACTCCTTTCAGAAATACAGTCCATCAACCAGACTGATTTTCTGAGTTACAAATTCTAACTCTTCACCACTTTTCTCATAGCACAACTGACAGTTTAATTAACCCAGCTTATGGAATGACACACTTCAAGGGGATATTCATACATGCAATGCTACCTGATGCTGTCTCCTGGGAATTTGAGATTATATAGTCTATTACTCGATCTTTTGACCTCTCACATTGCATGTTCTTGGCATAATCTAGAGTTTATTGTTATTTGCCAACCATGAGAATTGTTCAAGTTAGCAGTGGAAATAGTCACCATGATTTGGGCAGAATTCTGAGATCAGACTGTGCGAAGGAAAGGACTACAGGATTTTGCAAATCGCTGGAGGGCAGGTGGGGAAGGAGAACGAGGAGTCCTATCTAGATTTTCACAGCACACTGCTCTAGAAACCAAGCAGTGGACTTCGCCAGGCTTCTCAAACTTGAGTGAGTCACTTAAGACTCTCATTAACATTCAGTTTCTGATTTAGGGGGTGAGATCTGAACTCCTGCATTTATAACAAACTGAGAGCTGGGTACACTTGAAGTACTTTTAAGTAGCAAGGATCTACATTATATAAATGATCTTTCAATTTCTAAAACCACTGCCGTAGGAAAACTTTTGTAGTTGTAAAATGGGTTAAAAATGAATGGATTTATTTCTGGATAACATCATCTCACTTAATTTACCTGGTTGCACTTATAATATGACCTGAAAATTTCCCCTGAAGTAATTGAGAGACCTGCTAGTCAAGTGCATTTAGAGCAATGATTTGCAAAATCTCTCTTCAAACCAAGAACACCTGGGGAATGTGGCAGTCTTGTTACTTCCTTGAGCAGTGATCCTCAAAGTGGGCAGAAAAATATTCCTATGAGTTTGTCATTGATAGCTGGGAAAGTTCCTTCCTATCCTCAGATTACAATCTTCCCTTCAGGGTACAAACTGTCCACTTTCCAGTCAGTGGAAAATGACAGTTCTAAAGTTAAATATTTGCAAGAGGATTATGATTATCACTGTGATATACATCTCTAACACTGCTCCAGCCACTGTTTTAAGCATTGTACAAATGCTAAGTTACTGAACCTACCAACTTTAGAAAGTAAGACCTATTATTATTCCCATTTAACAAATGAAAAAAGTGACTAGCAAAGAGTAATTGCATGTGGCAGTGCACAAAGCTACTAGTTGACAGCGTGGAGACTCACACCTAGAAAGTCCTGCCCTAAATCCCTATGATTCAACACTTCATCCAGCTGCCTGTGGATGACTGACGTCTTATGATTTGTAATCCAGTAGGCAAAGTTCATCACTGTGATTAAGTCACAACTTGATTATAAATTGAAACTGACATTCAGATGACGTTCAGTTTTTAACCATTCTTCATTCTCTTCTAAATTTTGTTTCATTTGCAAATAATTTCAAATTGGAGTAAAGTTACAAAAATAATGCAAAAAGATTCTAGTTTTCATGCAGATTTCTCAGTTTTTCACATTTTACCTCATTTGTCAACTTGTTGCCTTTTCAAAAGTGAAGTAATTTGCTGCCTGTTGATATTGTCTAAGAGTCCTTCCCTCATAATACTCTGTCCATCCCTACAGTTTAGCCCACATGTAACCAGGACTAATGTGTCTAACCTTGTTCTAATTATCACACTTGAGCCTTAATGCTGCATGATAAGAAATTCCTGGCTGGACTGTGGCTGTAGCTCAGTAATTGAGCACGTATTTGGAAGATGCAAGATCCTGGGTTCAAGCACCAGCAGCACCAAAGAAAACTTTCTGCTACTCCCAGAGCAATGGAAGTCATGTGTAAGACTTAAGGTAGTACTTATACTGGCACCTGTACTAGCATAAACTAGTAGGAAGACACAGGCAAAAACAAAACCAATGCAACCAGGTATTTCAAATGATCTTCAAAAGCTACTCAAATAATAATCTACCCCAAAAAATCTCAGTAGTAAAATGCATTAAGTCTTTGATGTTATGTAATTCAAGATTTTTCACAAAAATTAATCCTACCTGTTTTCACGTGTGTTTACTCTTAAGGAACATTATACTCTATTTATATTTTACTAAACTTTCTATATTGTGAATCATTTTCCTGGCAAGAGTCATGTAAAATCTCTATCATTTAATAACTTCAAGGTGAGAATGTGTCTAACACTCATGTTATCTAAAATTAAACCATCACAAGCATTCATAGTCTCATGGAGAGGTCTCAGAAAGATGATCAAAAATATACCAGGGAAGAAACTTTCAGAAGAAAGGCAGGAAATAATAGACTTTTTCTCATACCTGAGACATGGTTGAGGGGTCTCCTCTCTTCACAGCCTCTATGATTATGGAAGGATAATGTGAGACCTTCAACGGGCTTTTACAGATACCTAAGTATTTAAATGACTCGTGACTTCGAAAAGGTGAATATATATTTATCTATCTAGAATTAGTTTGTAGCTGTCGCAGGAGATAGAGAATGTATTAAATTACCTCCTAAGAGTCTCTAATTTTATATGAAGAGCACTGCCATCCTCATCTAAAGACCCCTGGTGGAGAAATAAAATGAAATTGCGATGAAATATGATCAATTGAAGTATGACTTCTATTTAAAAGGAAGACAGATGCTTATTTTGGCAAGCTTCAGTTTGTTAGATGCATAAAAGTTAATCGCTATAGATTTCACTAGGCATCTATCTTTAAGACTATAGTAGCTTCCGTGTCTAAAATGTGCTTCCTAGATTCAGGAACAGTAGTGAAGTTATCCTATATGATTAGTAATATGCCTCTACTTTACTAATTGTGTTAGTGGAAAGAATTTACTAAAGTAAACATGTTAAAGTGGACTACTACATTTCCCTGGCACACAGAAAAATAAAACTCAATTATTCTAATCATGATAATTTGGAGGAAGGGAATAAAGCTAGATCCCCCCCCCCTCCCATAAAAAGCCAGCAAATAAAATGTGGCACAAAGAAAATTATCTCAAAACAGGTAAGGAACTTAAGTATAACCATAATAGGAAAATGAAATAATTGTAGGATGTGTGAACGTTCTTCGGTAATTATAAAGTGCCATAGATTTCACTTTAATCTATCCTATGTGATAGACAGAATTAATATAATAACCACTTAGAAGAGGAAGAAAGTGGCAGGAAATTTAGGTCTTTTCTCAAGATCTTCCAGACATAATAAACTTGAACATGGGCCTTATGATGCCAAATCCCATTTTTGAGTTATTATTTTCAGACAATTTAACTGGTATTCACTTTTGAAATGCACATCTGGGTTCAAGAATAAACTGTGCTTCTGAACCACCTGAAGAGAATTCCATTCACATTTTGTAACTGTCACAGTGACCTGAGAGGCTTAGAATTCAAGTAGAACACAAATAATTCTAAACAAAATGCCACATCATGTGAAGTGAATGTCTGTTGTAGCTTGGGTCTGCAATATCTCCCAGAGCCCATGTGTTTACAGCTTAGTCCTTAGCTTTGCGCTACTGGAAAATGGCGGGAAACTTTATAAGGTAAGGCTTAGGGAAAGGTTTGCAGGTCAGTGGGGTCGTGTACTCAAAGGAGATAATGGGCCCCTTCTCTTTCCTCTGTCTTTCACTTCCTGGCCCCCATAGGTTCTTCTGGAGAGTCCACGCTCCTACAGTGATGTGCTGCCTCACCACCGGGCCAAAAGCAACAGACCCGGTGGACCATGGACTGCAACCTCTGACAGCATGTGCCAAAATAATCCTTTCCTCTTTCTAACTTGATCATCTCAGGTATTTTGTTACAGTAATGGAAAACTGATGAATAGAGTTTCTTTACACGTACCAAAAGGGAAATAATTAAATCAAAATTAAGTGATAGAGACACATGCTGCTAAAAGTCATCCCAGTCTATTCTTCAGCTAAGAGAATAGCTGCTAAACCAAAGCCAGAAAGTCTAGGCTGATGAAAAGTGTGTCTTGCCAAACATGAAGCAAATCAAAGGGAATGTAGCAAGCTTATTCAACTAGTCAAAAGTAAAAATAAATAAATTCAATCTATGTTCAGTGCTGTGAACAGATGTATTAGTCAGCTTTTCCATCACTGGGAGAAAACACTTAACACCTGGAAGTTAAGGCAAGAGAGGTTTATTCAGGCTCATAACTCAGATTACGGTCCACTGGCTCTAAGAGGAAATAGCACTGTGGTGTGTGTGATGGAGGAAAACTGTTCACCCCATGGCAGGCAGGTAGGGGAGAGAGAAGGGAGTGCCTAGGAAGCAGAACACAGTCTCCCAAGTCACGGTCCCAGGGACCTGCCCTTCTAACCGGGCCCCACTTCCAAGTGTGAGACACTGAGGGAACATTTTAATTTCTCAACCATACCAACAGAACTCAGACAAAATTGGTGTGGTCAAAATAATAGCCTAGTACACTTAAAAATTAAACTGTCTTTCAGTCTTATCATTTAGAAAAATAAGCACATAGCAACAGACTTTTTGATGCACAGAAAAGATGAAATTGAACAAAAGGAGAAAATTATGAACTAGCAAGTTTACCTCTCCCAACAAAAGCATTATGCAAATGTAAGACCATTGGAAATTCTAAGGGAAGCAAGAAAAATTTTTCTCAATGAGGGGAGAAAACTTCATTCTTGTCATGAAGGTTTGTGTCTATGTTCAGAGAGTCATAGAACTCCATCCAGGATGATTCCAAAACCACTACCACATCCAATTTAAAAATCTGAAAAAGTCACCGCATCAGAAGTCATACCAGTTTCACCAAACACATCACCATCATTATACAAGAGAGACTGAAAAAGGCAGAGAGCAGCACTTCCACCATTTGTCCCGCTGGTATTTCCTGTTTAAAGAATCAATCTTATCTAATGCCAACACTCCTCAAACTCTTCAATGAAATCGAAAAGGAAGCAACTCTCCCCAACACATTTCTGGAGGCAAGTATTATACTGATACCAAAACCAGAGAGAGACCCAACCAAGAAAGAGAGCTACAGGCCAATCTCGCTAATGAACATAGATGCAAAGATACTCAACAAAATACTGGCAAATAGATTACAGC
>PVLD010005680.1:0-109240 GCA_004027595.1 Dinomys branickii | reverse complement strand
TTTTTTTTTTTTTCGGTACTGGGGATCGAACTCAGGACCCTGCGCTTCCTAGGAAAGTGCTTATTCCACTGAGCTATATCCCCAGCCCCTCTTCTTGATTTCATGGTTTCCGTTGAGAAGTCTGCTGTGATTCTGATGGGCTTTCCTTTATAGGTGATCTGTTTCATTTCTCTAGCAGCTTTTAATATTGTGTTCTTTTGCTGGATATCTGGGATCTTGTCTATTATATGTCTGTGTGTGTTTTTCTTTGGGTTATGGATCGTTGGGGATCTATATGCCTCGATCAACTGAACTTCAGTATCTTTTACCTTGTTTGCGAAAGTTTCTGCTATTATTTCAGCAAATATTCTTTTTATATCGTTTGTGTGGTCTCCTGCTGTTTCACTCACTCCTATTACTCGAATATTGTTACGTTTTGGCTCATCTTGGAGCTGTTGGATTGACTTTTCTTCTGTCTTTGATGGTATTATGAAATCCTTCCTTTCACGCTCAGAAGCTACCATGCTGTCTTCAAGGTCTGAAATTCTATCTTCGGTTTCATTTAAGCGGTTTTGCAAGCTTTCAGTGTATGTTTTCAAATCCTGGCATTCTCTTTGGACCTGTTTCATTCTTGGTAATTCATTCCTAAATTGCTCTTGTAACGTTTCCATTTGTTTCCTATTTTCTTCTAGTCTTTTACCTATTTCTTCTCTATGTGTACGGAACATTTCTTACATTATTGTTTTCAGTTCGTTTTTTGTCTGAGAGATCATTGGAGGTATGTGGCTTATTTCTGCTTTAAGCTCTTTTATGGCCTGTTGGAGTTGTTTCATTTCGGATGCAATCGTTTCATAACTTGCAGGTATGTGGCTTCCTGGTTCCCCTGTATCCTCGCATTCAGAGCTTGTTCTGGGTGGGGTTGAGTTTTGAGACTGCGTTTTGTTCCTCTGTTTTCCCATTTTTGGGTATCAGATTCAAAATGTTGAGCTATAAATTCCCTAGGCAGTTCAGCAGTCAAAGGTCTGCTGCAGAGGCTGCTCCAATGACTCCTTCTCTTTGGGAGAATGTCCCTTAAGCTGTCTGCTGAGATTTCTGCTTCTACTCCCTACCCCAAGAACTGGCTGGGGTGCATAAACAGCTCGCCACCCCAGGGACCTTGCAGGCAGGTGACCGCTCAGGTGTTCCTCCCTGGGTGGAGCTCCTCCCCCACTCAAAAATCCTGTCGGGGTGCCCAGCCAGCTCTTTCGTCATGGGGACCAGGCAGTCAATAGAGCTCCTGGGATGTCCCTTGCTGCGCAGAGCTTCTTCCCGACTCAAAAAAACTGGTCAGGGCGCCCATTCAACTCACCCTGGGATCGTGCAGGCAGGAATGCCGCTCAGATGTATCTTCCTGGGTCAAGCTTCTTCCGGACTCAGAAATCCTGCTGCGGTGTTCACTCGGCTGACCCATTCCGAGATCCGTGCTGGCAGGAGATCCTGATGCTCCCTGTTGCTTCTCCGCTTCCTCGGCGTTTTTGCAGGAGCCGCTGACCGCAGCTGCCACAGTTCCCTCGGCGCCGGCTGCAGGGGCGGGGCTCTGAGCGGGATCCCAGACCGCTGCCCAGATTGGCGCAGTCTGCCCGAGGATCGCGTTCTCCGAGTTTGCTCTGCTCCACCGCCTCCAACAATTCAGCCTGGTATCTATAACTATAAGAGGGAGGTCTACAGAAATATACTGATCCAGTTTAAACCAGGAATTTGTATGCAATTATTTTCTACTTATTAGAGTGATTTTACCCTACTGTGGGAGGGGGTTTAGGAGGATGGGAGAAGGATGGAGAGGTGAACAGTTAAATATAGTAGGAGCAAAGTTGGAGGGCACGGGATGATCATCCAGGTTTGGGTAACTGTAGGACACAGGAGGGAGGGATTGGAAGAAAAGGCCTAGGAGTTCTGAAGAAGTGAACTTATACTTTCATATTTACTTACATGAAAGTATAACAAAGTCAGGTAAGATAGTTGATGAAAGAAAGGAAGAGCATGAGTAGGATAAAACAAAGATAAAGGTTAGAGATCACGTGTTAGCTTCCATTGCTAATGCTGTATGGGGTAGTTCTACACCTCTAGCTCTGTCTGTCCATCATGTGCCTTAGCCAGGGTCCTGCTGTGTCACCGGCATTTTAGGTCTTTGAGCCCTGAGTCCCACCAGTGCGGGGAGGGAGGGGTCTTAGACTCTTCTCACCAGATGCATGGTCCTGGGTCAGTAGGGAAAGAGAGGAGCTGAACTCAGAGTCTTGTCAGCAGTCACGCTGTTCTGAGGGAGTGGAGGAAGGGAGTGTGAACTCAGATTCCTCTTTCAGGCTGTGCTGTCCTGGATCAATCTCAAAATTCATCTTTAAAATTATTAATGGTTTTGGAAAGTTATTTTTCAGCTTCATAGCTCACTGTCAGCAGTACTGCATGTGCACCTCCAGCTGTGGCTCATTGGTCAGGTGGCAGCACTTTTGGGAGCAGATCTTCAGGTGATTGCAACTCTTTGATCTCAGTCTTAATGTTGTTAGTGGCACATTCCACGTTGGCCAGACTCTGACTGCCTGCTTCCTGGCTATTGGTCCTAGATGATGGGGGTGAAGTGGGGTGGGAGGGAGTGGAGAAATGTCATAAAATCTGACATTGACTCTTGAATAGAAAGCAGGGCAGAAACTCATTCACGTCCTTCTCCTTGGGTCAAAGAGAAACTGTGGTCCTGTGACAAGGGGGTCACTGAAGCCCAGTGGATGTAGAGGTAGTGCTAATAGTCTATCTCTGAGCTCCATCTGTGGATCTAAGATCACTACAGGGAAGGACAGGGTACCTGTTGGTCCAGGATCACTTTGTCCTGCCTGCATAGGATCTATTTAGCAGGTGAGTGCAACACTTGGGGCATTCTTAGATAGTATTATTTATCTGACATTCAGATTTGATTGAGCATCCTGTGGTTTATCTGGCAGCCCTGTCGCTGTAGCCCTAAGTGGCAACTTTGAGAAACGCCTGTGTGAGTAAAGGAGCCTGAGGCTGATTTTGCATTAGCCGCATCACCAATCTGTGCTCGTTTCTATTGTGAACCTTAATATTCCTGATGAATATAAAAGGTGGTGAATATAAAGCACCTACACGTATCAGACTCTCAGAACAACTTGTTTTCCCTTTGCTTTGCCCTTTAAGACTCATTTTGTTCAATTTGGTCCAATATTCGAATAGGATATTCAAGTCTTAGTTCTGTAATACAGCACTACCACTTCTTTTTGTTTTCGAAGTGTTTATGTGCTCTTCTGAAAGATAATCTACAATTTTTGTCAAGTACTCTGTAATTCCACCTTCTGTAAATCCACCTTCTTCCTCGCCTGAAAATTGGAAAAACATTTTCCATTCTTGCCATGTCTCCTGTTTCCCATGGTTTCCTGATGATTGCCCACAGTGGTTCGATAATTACTGTCATATGTCTTTCCTGTTCCTGAGATGTAGTTTAAGTGTGCCAAGATACTTGAACTCGCCAGAGCAGCTAGTATCCTCTCACAGTCTCTTCTGATGCCCAAGTTACAGGCACCCAAAGCGTCAGACCCTCTGGTTCATATATAATCCTCACTTGTTCCTGGGCCCATGATTTAATGAATAGAACTTGTGGAATCCTTAATAGGTCACTTAGGCCTTTGGAAGCACATAATTGTCAGATGCAGAGTCAAAGGCTTATTCTGAGGTGCAACTAATAAACATATGATTTGTCTTGTTAGAGCTTTCTCACAATTGTAATTGTACATTTCTGGGGCAACCAAGAGCACAAAGACCATGGAAATTCCATTATTGCTCAGTCATTGTAGCATCTTTAATATGTTTACTTAATTATGAATTTAAAACTTCAAAACTTGGGTCCAGTTTTCATGATAAAAAAGACCTGGATTGCTCTTGTTTGTTTCTTGTTTCTTTTTTCTATTTCTCCCTCACTTAAATAATGACATTATAATGGTCTTAACAGCCATATATCTTACCCCACCACCAAGCAAAGTAGGAGAAACATAGGATTCCAGCTTAACTGGAAGGGGAAATAAAAATATTTGGATTATACATTGGAATATAACAGTGAGAAAAGAGTACCTGGTTCCAATACTTAAACATAAGCACCAAGTTTTTGATGCTTTTTTTCCCATGAGCGTTGCTGACCTCAAACTTTGAAAATGAGTTTTCATAATGACATTTAATTTTAAAATGTCCAGGACACAAGCATTGCAGCAAGAACTCTACTCTTTTCAACGTCCCACGTCGAGCATTGCATCTGGCACTTGGCGGTCACAGGACCATGTTTGCTGCCCACTGTCCTGTGGCCAGCCTTCAAAGAAAGGGCAGAAGAGCTGCTTGTTAACTTTCCTGTTCTTTATGTCCAACTCACTAAATAGGAAAATTTATTCTAATTAATTTTCCTATTCTCATGTCAAATTCAGCAAATAGAAAAATTCACTCCACTTGGAGGTTTGTGAGATAAAGTTGGAGCAAGACACTGGTGCTTAAGTAAACTTAAGAAGTAGAGAACTGTTTCTGCTCCAGAGTCTTCTAATACATCTTCACTGGAACTTTTTAGTATAGTCAACTCCTTCTAAAACTCCATTTGGTAACAAGACACATATTGTCCCTAGTTTTACAGTTAAGAAATTGAGATGTAGCAATGATGTCTCACAGTCACTTGAAATTTATGTGTGTCAGAAATGAGGGGCTGGGGATTTAGCTCAGTGGCACAGCATCTGTCTGACGAGGGTAAGGTCCTGAGTTTGATGCCTGGTTCCCCCCCCCATGAAGCTAATCTAATCTGCTGCCCTCAACATTAAACTATTGTTCTTTCAAATAGCCAGATACTCAGATAAAATCCTTGATGCAGCTCAGGCTGAAATTCTTGCACCTAAGATTATTTCAGCAGTCTTTAAAAATTATCTACCTATTACCTATCATTTATTATCTATCCTCTACCGTCTGTCTATCATTGAGCTCTCTCTACCATCTGTCTCTCTCTCTCTGTTATCCACCTAATCTGCTCATCTGTCTGTCCTTCTATACATACATGGAGAAAGAAGAGCTAGGAGTGAGGTTAGAATCAGCGCTTCGGGCGGGAATGCTCTTACCCTAAGCTGCAGTCACCCAAGTACATTTCTTTATCCTCTTAACTGCATTTGGGGGAAGAGGTAAGAAAGACTTTCTAAAAATAAATGCACAAACCATGAGCATAGCATTCAATGAGTTTTCATTAAAAATCCCACCTACCACATATATAACACACTTATACATAATTTTAAATTTATAGAAGCATAAATGCAGAAAAGTTTACATATATATACCATAAATGTACAGTTCATTGAATTTTCACAAGTTGAACGTATAGGAAACCTATACCAGATCAAAAAGCAGAACATTATGAATTTTTCAGATCTCTTACACTTTTCTGATCACCCTACCCATGGGTAGAATCACCCTACTCACTTTATCTGAATATATGAAATAATGTAACAGTTTTGTTCATATTGTACTTTCAATGTATGTATGTGTGTATATATGTGTGTGTGTGTGTGTGTGTGTGTGTGTGTGTATACACACCCCCCCCAATATACACATGTATATGTACATAGGTATATATACGCTATGGTGTCTGGCTTCTTTTGCTTAATCTTTTCTCTCTGTGCATGTTTTGTTTTCTTCATAGTGATTTTCTGCTAAGACCTTCTGTCATTTTCTGAAATTCATGGCTTTTTCCTCTTTCTCAAGAGTATACAGTAATATATACTCATATATGCATTAGAAAATATACTTACATATACATGTATAAGAGTGGGTGGGTGAACGGATACGTCGATGGATGTGTGGATCCATCCGTGGACTGAATGCTGTTCAGCCCATTGTAGGGGGGTGGAAATGGAGGGCCAATGCGTGCTAAGCACTGTCACTTACTACTGTTCTCAATTCAAAGTAGATTCCCTTATGACTGTGTATGTTGAATGTACCATGACCAATATTCTTAACACCTTCTTAAGCTTAATTTTTTCAGATTTCCTCTGTTGTTCTCTAAATTGCTGTTGCTTTTACCAGTTCCCTTCTCTTTTCACTCATTTAGTTTTTCCTGGGGAAGCTCATTTACTGAGTGACTTCAACTGCACTTGGCCTATCTCTAGGGAAAATGACTTCAGTGAACTCCAGATTCTGGATATCACAGAGGCACATAGCTCAATACATTCCAAAAAGTCCACTATCCTGCATCTGTATGCTGCAAACTCTTCTTTATCCTGTGTATCTTACATCAGAATTGTGAAAGGCATATATTCATTTTCTTTACGTGTAATATTGGACAGAAGAAAACACACATGTAGTAATGTATTTAGTATATTTTCACACTATGACTAAAATGTTGCTTGGCACAAAGCAAATTCACTTATAAAGATATTATAAAGTAAGACAGTGCATGGAACTGGACAGAGAAACGCAAGTGTTCCTTTCATCTCTGACCTCGGTACTTCAGGTCTCACTCACAGCCAAGTCCCAGATATAGGTGTCTATATGGTATTTTGTAGGTCTTTAATCTTTTGAGTTTTCCAATATAGGAAATTATAAAGCAAACCAGAAATAATATGCTGATCAATTCTTTCAAATATTTCTTTAGTCAAAATTCAGGTAAAAAAGTAATGGGCAGAAAAATACTCTCCTTAGGAACTGGTTTCAGGATCCTTAGATATAAATTCTTTCATAATCATGTAAATGTTTTCTTTTCCCAGTAAAAAGTAGAGCTTTTACCTTTTCCCTTAAATTCATAAGGCTTTTGTTGGAGTGGCACTTGGCTTCATGTTTTGCATGTATTTTAAACTCTAAACACAAACAACATTGTAAGAGATACAAAAGCTAATAGTAAATTGCAGATCACACTGATTTTTTGTAAACTTCTGCTGCTGTGTTAAGTACTAGCAAAATTTCATTTTTTTTTGCCAAAGTGATTTCTCCATACTTGAGTACCTTCTGTATTTTGCTTAACTCTCACAGTACCTTAATTATTTTTTCTATAATAAATCTAATTATATTTTTGTCTCTATAAAACCTAATTATATGTGTCTAGCTTATTTTTTGTGTCAAAAATGGTTATGAGGTCATATTTGGTATGCATTTCACAAAGATGTTCTATCTTTTGGCATATGTAGACTATATTCAATGTCTTGTCTTTTTTCTTTTTTTGTTGGTACCAGGAATTGAACTCATGATCTCATTATGCTAGGCAGCCTCTGTGCTGCTGAGCTATAGCCTCAGGCCTAGAATATATTCAACATATACAATCATGGAATTACATAGAACCTTCCAAAACATTTCATCACAACTGACATAGCTGAGAATATACTTCTTCAGAACAAATTCAAACCACATACTGTGAAAACAGAGACCCGAGATACTTCTCAAATTCAGTGAAATCTTACTATGAATTTTAAAATTTTAATTACTATGTCAGTGTAATTCTCAGAGGCCCGAGGGATGCCTTGCCTATCAAGAGATCTCTGATAAATAGGAAACATTTGCAATTTTAACTCCTAAGTTCTGGGCTCATTTGTTCTGCAACACTGTTGTGGCGGTAAGTAACTGACAGTACGTTTTGTATTCTGGACCGGAATGGTTCCATTACAAACACCTAAAATATGTGGCACTGGTTTCTGATTCTGGGGCAAGTGCAGGTTTTAGGAATGGGAAGGAGATGTTTGAGAAAGGCTGAAGGAGGGCTAAGGAATGCGCTTATAGCAGAAAAGTTGTGCTCCATGTTACAGGCAAAGCAATTTGTAAAACTGTCACTTCTGGAAAGAATAGAAAATGTACTGGAATTTTGGGTTTCGTAGGGAGACTTCTACAAAGAGTATTAAATTAGTAGCTATCTCTTTTTAGTACCACTATTAACATGTTACACGAAATATAGGCGGCAGAGAAAACACTGGCCAATTGGTAAGAATTTAGGGGAAGAACGAAGGGCCCAGGACTTGTAGGACTAGAGAGTAAAGCTTTTCCTCACCTCTGTTCACTATAGTAAGTAAAAAAGTCCAAGTAATATCGGTATTGAGGATAGGATCAAATGAAGAAGTGGCCAAAAAACCCCTTTTGAAGACTTTTGAAAGACTTAACCCGGGTGCCTGTAATTACCTCTGAGCGAATGAAAGTCTTCTAAGAATTGGAGAACCTTATCCCCCCATAGTCTGACTGAGCCAAAATAGTGCTGATCAAGTCCAGACCCATTTTAAAAGAATTATGTATGTGTACTTTTCTAAATGAGTTATATTCTAATCAGATTCATTGGAAACTTACAGAAAATTTTGAGACTTGCACAGGTTAAAAGTGCTACTAGTTTGAACTAAGAGAATTTGAAATTATTCAAAATATAAAAAGGTCTTTGGAATTATCACTATCTGTGAGCAGAAAATAAATTGGAAAAGTTGTTGAAGGGGGACACCTTTTGCTCCGAGCCTCTCATGGAAGTTTTGATGTAACAAGAGATAAATGAGTTATGCAAAGAGAGAGAGAGAGAGACAGAGAGAAGAGAAAGACTAAGATGTACAACACTTGGTATAAATAGCAGTTAGATTAGTAAAAACAATCAATAGAGGAGAAAAAAGATTAAGTGAGGGTGAAAGAATAAGGAAGAGGGTGAAGGAGGGAAAGGGGGACGGGGCTGAGGAGGGGAGAAGAGGGAGAACGTGTTTCACAGGACTGAGGTTTCATTATACTAGCAATGAGGGTAAGGTCAATGTCTGAGTTACTTGTAAGTGAGATACAAATATCCAACAACCACAAGTTAAAGGGTGGAAAGTTTATTTTAGCTCACAATTTGTGGATGTTTCTGTCTATAGCTGGCAGGCTCCAAGGCAGGGTGGCATGGCAGAAGGGTACAGGAGAGGAGAAAGGGCTCATGACACAGTAGACAGGAAGTAGGAAGATGTATTTCTTCTTTCCCATTTTATTTCTCCAGGCTACAAGCCTTTGGTTGGAGCTGCTCACACCCAGGGTGTGTCTGCCTTCTTCACTAAATCCATCACTCAGAACTATGCTAAACCAATCAGTAGACAGATCAAATACCAGCATACCAAAGATACAGTATCACACACCCATGATCCTATCACTCCTAAAAGTCCCACCTATGAGTGCATGAGCCTTTGCAGGGGGACAGAGAAGCCGTAATATTCCTTCCTTGGCCCCCCAAAGACTCATGCACACATTTCTTTATGCAAAATTCGTTTAGTCCATCGCAAAGAGTTGCCAAGATCCTAACAGTTTCAGCATTGCATAGTAGAACAAGGTCATGGCAAGAAAGACAGGAAGCAGCCAGACATTTTTCTTGTTTTTGTTTTTATTTCACCCAGGCTACAAGTCTTTGGCTTGGTCCCACCCACACTCAGGGTGGGTCTTCCCTCTGTCACCCACACCTGGAACTGTTAACTCAATCATTGCACTAATCCAGTATCACACTCCCATGATCCAGGTGCTTCCAAAAGCTCACAAATCTGAATATATTAGAGGAATTACTTGGAAACTCGAAGAATCTTTCTGAGAACATGAAACTTTGGGCAGACATCTAGATATAAGTCAGAAAGTCATGCAGATACACCCCCCCTACTCTTTGAGAGGATAATAAGAAAATGACATGAAGAAAGGCGAGTCTCAGATTAAACAGAAAAATGTTTATATATTTAGCAATGATGTATAGGGAGAGTTATAGAAACTTAATTTTCATAGAATAGTTATGTTTTATTGCCCATTGTCCTATGCTTCTGTCTTATTTATTATTTCTTCAGTCTAAAGTGGCAACATACTCTGAAGACACTTTACAAAATGACCCTTGGAAGATTTTCAGTGGGAGGGGAAGAGTAGAAATTTGGGTAGGGGAAAGCACTTTGTTGTATGAATGAATGGATGAATTAATGAATGAATGAGACAAACATAGTGGAGGGTTGAGGGGCGGGGGAAGATAAGGAGAGGATCTTAAATTCCTGGGATTAATTCAGGATCTTCAGTGTGTAACGTAAAGTGGCATTAGGTGGTTGGAGGACTCCTTTATTGATTAGTCTGTATGTGAGTAAGACTGATTTCTCTGGAAAGAGTTTATCTAAGGCCTAGATTTGTCTTGCTCTTAACTAAAGAAGAGAGAATGGATTGCTTAGGTTTTTGGTGTGGAAATATTGACACTCTTTGGGTTTGGGATATTTACTTATTAAATATAGTTTTGTGTTTATTTCCAAGCTTAAACATTCCCAAATTTAACAACTCAATTTCTTGATACCTGGGTTAATTATAATCACAAGATATGGAAACTTCCAGGCAAGCTAGAACAGTGATTCAAAGAACGAATAAAATGAAACAAATCCTTAGCAACTCTTGTTCAGAAAATTTTGCTCCATATGTGAAAACAGGCAATATGTGAAGGCAGAGAATTCTCTAGTAAATAGCGACTCACAGTTCCCCAGCAGTGCTCCACTCCAGTGTGGACCCTGCGCACAGTGGGAATTCACTAAACAAAGGATTTTGCTGCCGAACAAGTTTAGAATAAAAATTCCGTAAGAGCCTGGAATACCCGAATATTATGAAACTGAACAAACACTGTAAAGTTATATAAGGAGACAATTATTGGGAAAATAATTGATACGTGAATATTTTAAAACCTTGAGCCTCCAGAATGAAATTATTTTGCTGTATACATAGCTATAGGTCTAAGAAAATTCTTAATTGCCTAATGGTGATAAATGGTGTAGGGTGGAAATGATTGCTAATTAGCATAAAATAAAGACAAATTCTGATATAGAATGTGTTTGTTGAGGGAGGGATAGAAGGGCTGTCCATATATGTGGGGTGAGGAGCATGGGACAGTGAGGTCTGGTCCTAGCACATCCTGAACTACAGAGTAGATTTCAGCCTACGGTAAGAAGGCTGGATGAATTGTTGGAAGAAAGGGGACATCCGGCTAGAGAAGAAGAATTTATCTGACTGCTTAGGAGGTGGAGCAGTCCTGGTGCGGTAAGGACAGCCTGGCATCTGTCTGAGATATTGGATGTCCTTGTTGGTCCTTGAGTGACCTGAGGAAGCGAAAGCATCCTCCAGGCAAATGCTGTTAGATCAGTAGGGTTCAGATGATCACATGCAACTCAGAGCTGAGTAAGAATTTTCGAGGAATGTGTATGAACACAGCACTCTCTGGATGTCAAAGTGCACCATAAGGTCTCTGGAGTCCTGCATAGTTGGCTTATTTTGCACTGATGGGGTTTGCAGAGAAGTCAGCACAGCCTCCACCATCTTGTCTAACTGCTTCTTGGGTGGTATAAAATGGTGACTGTAGGCCTGGGAAGAACATATCTGCATATATGAGAGGCATTAATTGGAAGCTCAGAGAATCTTTCTGAGCTTGGAACAAGCATCTGACTGGAGATAGGAAACGTTACATGAGCCATATGTATTGAGGCTCAGGACATGCCACCCCAGATATGGCTGTAGGACCCCAAAATATACCACTCCAGAACAGACTTCTTTATATGCCTTTTGGCATACTGATTATTTTGAGCTAGTTATATTGAGACAGTGCAGGCACAAGAGTAGCCCTGAACAGTTGCCCTCTTGTGAAGGAAATTTCCATCACTAAAAGACTTCTGTAGTGATATTTGAGGAGGTGAACTGTTCTGAAGATGAATTTTATTACTTGAGGGGCTTTCATCTGCCTAAAATACAACATTTATCCATCATGCTTTTCCTTTTTTCACCTTCCCCAAAGTTGTGTCTACCCACTCCCACACCCCTGCCCAACCTCAGAATCCTCAAGTCCCGATTCCTTTCTGTAACTCAGGATATGCTATAATATTTAACAATCTGGCCCTTCCTTGAGTGTTTTTTTGAGCAATATTCATGCATGTACATAATTAAAATAATTTTTCTCTTGTTCATCTATTCCATACAAATTTAATTCACAACTAGCCAAAGCACCTAAAGAAGTAAAAGGAAGCTATTTTTTTCTCCCCTAGACATGTCTCAAGTTAAAGCTAATGAAATGTATGTTACTACATTAATGTGGTCTTATTTATAAACACAAGCTCACAAGGTCTAGGAAGATTGCAATTGTGGATCTATAACAAATTAAGTTTTTCCACATGCCTCACATCCCTCCTACAGTCTCTTAAGCAAGGAATTCAGTATGCTGGGTATTTCCTCATACTGACATGATTTCTTGGAATCCCAGTCTTTCTCGTCTGTTGTCTATTTAAACTGAAGATGTGTTAGCAAGTTTATCAGAGAGAAAGCAGTGATCCATATGGATGCTTTCTTAGTCATTTTGGCTTCTTGGCCAAATACAAATTAAAATGAGATTGTCTCCAAATCTTAGTTTATTTGTTGGAAAGTGTTGTTTAGTTTTGACAAAAGTATTTATTGTATCTGTTCCAAGGAAGAAAATGATGACCTCCTTTTCTTTAAAAATTGAGCCAACACATTTCAGACTGAGCTATCCATTTTACAAAGTCTGCTTAGCATTTTGGATGGAATCTGTTAGGAGTTTGTTTCCTGTTAAACGTGGCAATGATTTTTTTGCAAAACCAGCCCATTAAAGACAGTCAAGAAAAAGTACAATAGGCAGCTTCTCAAGGAGTCTTAAATTCATCTTGTGCCTGCTAAGGATTTGTGATTTAACAAGAGGCAAACTAAAGTTTTTCCTGGCAAAGTCAAGAGAAATCTAATTGAGGCACATAGTTTCTGTACATAGAGATCTATTCTTTCATAGGCAAAAGACACACTTTCTCCTTTTTACCTCTCTTATGAAGAATCTCACAATCCATAGAAAAATATTCTACCCCCTCTACAGGCTCATCTGTGCAGAGGGGCACATACACTTGCACATGCATGCGCACGCACACACACACACACACACACACACACACACTCACAGTGTTTTGTTAGTATTACTCCTAGTAGCAAAACATTGGTGAGCCTTTTGTAAATGCAAGTATCCAGTACTAGGGGAATAGTCTTATTCAATATGTCCTGTGCATCTATGTAATGAAATACATTGAGGATTTAAAAAGAATGGATAAGATACATATGCACTGATATGCACTGTGTTCCAGGATATTGTGCTTAATGGAAAAACAAGTGGTAAAATAATACATGTATCTGTTACCATTTGCAGTTTTAAGAAAGGGATGCGGGGAGGTAATAATATCTCTGGTGGCCTTGGGAATGAGAACCAGGTCACAGGAAAGTCAGGGGAGGAGGGATAGATATATTATTATGCAATCTTTTATGTTGTTTAAATATTTGAGCATGTGGTGATATTTCTTTTTCAAATCACCAAATAAATCAGTGAGAATGTAAACTTTATACCTTTTGCCCTACTTCTGAGCCAAATTTATGCGTAAAGCACTGTGATGTCTTTATACTGTTGTATAAGAGGGATACTGACCCTTCAAGGAGTCTTGGAGACTAGAGTGGAAGGTAGTTGCCCAGGATCACACAGCTTATAGTACCAAAGTCCAGACTTGATTCTAGGAAAGTTCTCTTCTCATTCAATGGCTCCCTCGGAGAGAAGATGAATGGCCTTCGTGATTTGCTAAGGCTTGCACCTCTGTGTCTCATGTCCCAGCATGTCCTGGCTAACACTGAGGGAGCAACTAACTAGAATAACAAAATAATGAAATGTCCTAAACTGGCCTCTTTCATTTGAGTTCTGTGGGTGGGCTTTAGGAAATCCTGCACTTTATAAAAAGTTACAAGCTTTGGCGAGAGAGGTCAGTTTCCATGAGCTTCATTGCCAAGTAAGATGCTCGCTTTTATACCTGGAAGAGACCTCGGATGTCATCATGCCTAACCCTGCTATGAGATGCATGTGTCCTCAACAAGCACCTTCTCTTTCTTCCGCGGGGGTATACCCAAGAGTGGGAGAATCAGCAGCAGCAGTAAAGTTCACTGGGCCTTCAGTCTAGTTTAAATCATTGCTGTAAGTTTAGTTCCTTTTGTTGAATTTTTTTAGGGTTTGTTTTCCTTTTATATTAGCATGCCTTGTATGACATTTTAAAAATAAAAGTTTTAAGGACTTTTACTTAAAGTTTTGATAAAACTAAAGACATTCTTGAGCAAATGCTTATGTAGTGGTTACCATATTTGGGCACTGTTCTAAATGCTTTATCATAACTAGGTCATTTAATCCTCAAAACTACTCTATGAGGTAAGTTATCCCCACTTCACAGGTAAGTAAACTGAGGCAGAAGCAGTTGGAGCCTCCCAAATGATGACAGCGGATCATTTAATGAATAAGAGGCAGAACTAAATCTGGGCCCAGGCAGTCTGGACCCAGCATTTATGCTCTGAAGTTCTATGGCTTGCCATTGTCCCTGTTACGTGTGTGAAAAAATATTCTATTTTGTATTACATAAGGTAATCCTTACAAGCTATTTCCACAAACCTAGAATTGACTCTAGGATTAAAAGTTACGTTTCTATATTTTGCCTTTAATTTTAATGAATGATATAGTAATAATAAACTTTTGGAACATGTTACGCATATTTATTTTGGCCAGGCTTGGATGACCTGCTTCCACACTTTGCTTTGCATCAGAACACATGCACATGCTTACATGGTATTGTTTTTAGATTGCAAATATAGCAAACAAAAGCTGTAGATCACATTTGATTTACATATGTGTTTTGGCTGATGTGATGTTTAAGAAATTTACATTTTTGTTTCTTCCCTTTGTCCTTTCCTTTAGTTGACAACATTTTCTTTTCAGTTTTTATTTTACGCAGTCATAATGACCACGTTCCCTGCGGGGCCGCAGTGTACGTACACAGCCCATCTGAATTCTTTTCGCCGCCCTCCCACCTCCCTCTCTCCACTCCCTCCGTCTCTCGGTTCCCTTCCCTTTAGCAAAAGATCCATCTTCCTACACCATACTATGTTTTGCTTTGCCCTTTATTTACCCTTTGGATTTCTCCTACAAGAGAAATCATGTGATGCTTAAACTTATGTGTCTGATTTATTTCAGTGAACATTGTGGTCTCAAAGTTCAGCCATTTTCCTACAAGTGACATAAGTTTATCCTTTTAATGACTAACCTGAAATCAACTGGATCAAAGATCTAAACGTTAAACCAGAAACACTTAATCTGATGGAAGATAAAGTAGGTAAAAGTCTTGAAGACATCAGCCTAGGCAAGGACTTTCTGGACAACACTGACACAGTGAAAACTGACCAATAAATTCTATTGTTTGGCCTTCTTTTTGAAAAGTCATGTGCTATAGCAAGGCTGGGGCTTGCATTCAGGTGTGACAGTCTTAGTTTGAATTTGAGAAGTGGTTGACTTTTCCCAAGGAGCTTGTGTTTTCCAGTTGGCCATAGTTTTTACCAGTTTACTTTGGTTTTCAAGTTACCTTTTTTTCTGTGGTGCTGGAGATCGAGTTACCTCTTTCGTGCTGGTAGAGATTGAATTCAGGACCTCCTGCTTGTGAGGCAAGTATTCCACCCCTGAGCTTCTCCCTCAGCCCTTTGATTGCTGCCCTGATGTTGGCAGTTGAGTGAGGCTGTATGCATCCCTCAGAAGGGGAGAAACCGATTATCGCCTGGCAGCTTCAGAGCGAGGGAGGGTAGTGAAATGCGAGTGAGAAGTCACTGACAACAGATACTCTAAGGTATTGAAGGTTTAGTATAAAAGTGGTTCTAAATTAATAGCCTATGACTTTAAAAAAATCATAGCAATGACTGAACATTCGCTGAATTCCTACGAAGTGTCAGACTGTTATAGGCATCAGTCACCTTAACTCTTCAAGTTCAGGAGGCAGGAGAGTGAGGCACATGAGGCTTAATTAACTTGTAGAAGGTCATATAGTTAGTAAATGGCACAGGCAGGCCTTAAACCAAGCATTTCGGTTCTGGAGTCTGTGGCTTATATTATGCCACAATTTTTCTGTAAGACATATGTGAAAACTCTAGCACTGTAAGGGAATGGAATTTCTTGGTTACTTCATGGGAATGTATGGTAATTGCTATGTATTTCCATGTGAATGCTCCAATATCACATGGTACTTTAAGCAGTACTCTCTGTGGTTTGGTAAATGAGTAGAGAGACCCAGAATCTCAGATTCATCTTGTGCAGAGCAGCCTGTACCCTGCAGTAAGTTATCCCATGTTGCATAGAATAGTAACTTTCAGACGTTGTATTTTGCCCTGAATGACTCATTTTATGATAGCAGTTGGCAGTGTTTTGAATGCAGATGCTGAGTCAGAATGATTGGTAACTTGTTTGTGCAGATAGCTGTTGAACATACCACATTTATCAAACATAGCCAGACAAAGGAACGGCCCTCCCAAACCAAAGCCCAATGCCTAGCTGCATAGTACAATCATGAGGCATAAACTGGTAAATGAATTAACCTTGTTAATGAAATTTGCCATCTATCATCTTATCAAATTAAAGCAGAGGCACACGTGATCCTGGGAAACTGGGAAACATCTTGGGGTCCTAACACAGTGAGGTCTTCAATTCACAAGGAACTGATGAAATAGTTAATTTTGTATAAATTCGAGCTTGTCTCAGGAAGTGGAAGAATGAAATGATGGACAAATGGAGGGCATTGGAGGGCGCTGGTTTTTGGAAGTAAGAAGCGAAACAGCTCTTGACGGATACTCACTCTGAGGGGATTCCAGGAGCGGTATCGCTCATGTGCTTTCTTTGGTCTTATATAGACGAGCAGAGTTAGAAACCTGTAGAGTTTAAAAGTCAGTTACTCTGCTCTGTTTAAAGAATATGAGCTCGAAGGAAGCAGTGATGTTGTATTTCTAATCTTCCTCAGTATCCAGTCTGGAGACGGGGAGGGACTGTCAGCTAATTTCGTGTCCTCTGCGTAAGAGCTCTCTTGTGGGAGGAGCTGTCCCTGTCCCTCCATTCCTATCGGAAGTTTAATCTTTTTCCCTGGTGCTCTCCTTCGCACATCTAAGCTTGACTAGCTATACGGCCTAGATTAGCCCCTAACTCGTACGTGCTCTTTGCTTTTTAGCCAGTTGCTTCTATCGCTTTCTGTTATGCTCTTCCACATTGGCAGCGCGCATTTGTGTCTTTCATGAACTACGTCAGATAAGATGTGCAGACTCATATAGAGTGCAGGTAGTGTACTGCACAGTGATACATGTTTTCAGAGAGAGAGAGTGAGAATATACACCTTCAACCATGAAAGCGGAAGAAAACACTAAGAGGGCAGTTGCACCAACTCTGTGCTCTCTCTGTAACCTCTACGCTGCCTCAGCTTTCAGTTCTACCTCTTTAAATCATGTAACTGCTGTAAACCCTTTCTAGTTGTCCTGTAACCTATATGTTATTGTGTGAACTGTGGTGTGCGACTTGATATTAGTAATTAAGATTCAGGTAGAAGATCCTGTGATTACCTGGCTTACTGATTACAGAGTGGATCTTGAAATAGCCAAATAAGGCTAATGAAATGGAAGTAGCTGGTGAATTGTTGTTCAGTAAATTCTGGCCTTGTGGGAAGATAGGACTGGGTCTGGTCTATGTTACTGACATAGCTCATGTGTGACATCATTCTTGATTTTAACAGGTCCAGAACCACATTTTATCCCTCTGTATACATCATAATTAAGATGAATAATATGTTTGTAACCCAGTCATATAAAAACTGAGCGAGGATTTTGAGATGCCCCCATACACAGAAGTGTGTGGTGGAGTCCAGCATACCAGTGTTCTGATAGCTTCTGGCAAGATCAGGGGTGAACATTGCTCAGATTGAAACAGGAGACCTGGAAAGTGAGGCTTTCCTACACGGCATGGTTCACAGTTCAAATTAGAAAATTTAAGGGGCTACAGGGTAATCTAGCCCAGGGATTAGAACTATTTTTTGTGCATCACAATCACCTAGGACAAGTTTTAAAACCAAACAAATAGAAATATTCTGGTTTGTTGCAAACCTATTAAATTAAATACTCTAGTACTGCATTACTGAGCTGATTCTGTTGCTTTTGTTCTACTGATTAGCATTTGAGAGCAGTTTTTCTAGTTGAGGTTTCTTTTTAGCAGTGATAGTGCTTAGCACCAGATGCACCCACAAGGTGGATTGGAGGCTGTGTTTCAGTTCATGCCAGGAGACAGAAAGCTTATCACACGCCTGGAAAGGCAGGGAGCTGGGAATACTCTGAGCAGCATCTTCGCTACCATCTTTCTCTTGGAACAGGTGGGGAGTCAGAAGTCCTGAGAGAGTTCTTCAGTAACTCTTATATACCAGGAAACATGACATCACTCAGTCCACAGAGGTGACTGAGAAGCCAGCCTCGTAGTAGTAAGATACGCATTGTCGCTGGTACGCCGGCTGCCTGCCTTACCCTCCCAATCATCTGCCGCCTCTTTCCTCCACATTCACATCTCACTAAGGTGATGGTTCTCTCCTGCTATCTTTGCATTGTTTCATCACCTTTCTTCATTGTAGATTGGCCCAAGGTCAACACATGTTCCAGCAGGTGTCAATCTGTTGGCCACCCTATAACTAAACATAGTTTCTAGGACGCAGAGTCTGTGATCAAATGTGGACTTATGAGCTAAATGGTTCTATAAAGTTGGGCCTAGCCAGGCATTTTCAACTCTTGACAATGTTAACCCAAAAAAGGGAAGGCTGCAGAGTGTAGCCAATGATCAGAGATGAATTATTATGCAGTCGGTGCACTGTATCTGTGAATTCAACCAACTACAAATTGAAAATTGAAAAAAACATTGGTACTGAACTTTCCTTTCATTATTCCTTAAGCGCCACAGTATAATTATTTGTGTAGTATTTATGTTGTTTTATAAGTAATCAAGAGGTGATTTAAAGTATACAGGAGGATTCACATAGGTTAGATTGAAAAAGAACCCACCATTTTATGTAAGAGCCTCAAGGATCTGTAGATTTGGGTATCTGTGGGGAGGTCCTGGAAACAACTTTCCACAGGTGTTGAGGGCCAACTGCATGTGACCTCAGAGAGAAAGGGGCTAGAGAAGCTTCTATTTCTCCCTTTCCCTGGGTCCTAATTCTTATTCCCAGGAGTCAGCTCTGCTTCATTTCTGAGAGGCAACTTTGTTACCTAATAATAAGCACTCACTTTCCATGGCCTACTTTATTATCCCTGTAAATAAATTGAGATGCTTAGCCACTCTACCTCTTACTGAGAGTGTTATCACTAGGCCAAACCTATGTTGACATTCTGGGACTCCTGCTAGACAATAATAAAAAGAAAATCTATCAACCTATATTAACTTTCTGTGTTTTTGTACACCCCTCCCCCACATACCACCATGGGACTTTTTCCCCACAGGCTGATAGTCTCTTGCCCATTGACTCCAGGGTGAAAAACCAGATAACCGAGGAAGGGACCCTGCCATAGAGCCTGCTGAAAATACTCAATGAGACAATTCTTCTTTCTGTCTTTACCACAGTGAAGTCTCTGGTCTCTCTCCCCTCCCTTACCCGATGGCTTCCCCAGCTTTGCTGAGTGGGCTTCTTTTTTCTAGAAAACTAGAACAGAAATATTTCTTCATAACTGTGTTTCCACATCCGTGCATCTTACCATATCCAATTAAAGCCAATCTTTAAATCAATTTAAAATGCAATCTGTCTCTGTGTTCTTCTGGCCCTGGATCTTTGAGTATCTATTAGTTTACTTGTATGAAGTGTGAGTACCCTCACATTTGACAGTGATCCTCCCAGATATCCCCCAGACATGAGCTCCAGGCATGGAAAAAACTTCAGTAGAGCAAAGGAAGTCCCTTCTCCCACACCTTTAAATCTACATTTACTGTTGCATTGAATTATCCTTGTAAATATAAAAATCCGGTAGTAACTGTCATGGGCACACTCTGCACAGCTCCAAAACACATTCTTCCTTTTTGGGGAACACTGTGCAGACCATCATCCTTTTATTATGCAACAAAGCAGTGACCTTAGTTCTGTCAGAGTTAAACTACCAATATTAAAATTCTCTTGTTAGGCCCCAACTGGATGTGAGACTTTGCTAGATGGTTTCTGGTTCGGGGTCTGAAGGCCAGTATCAGGGTTCAGATCCCTCTCTCTAGCGGAGACTCACAGCACAGCTTCCTCTGTCTATGAACCCATGTTTTGCTCCTGCTTGTAATAAGCTACATGTCAGGAACATGTAGTGTTGAAAATGTCCTCCTCCCTTTCACCCCAGACCCTAGGGGTAGGGATTGTGCAATGCAGCCTGGCCCCCAGGGTATTACAAGCTTAGAAGCAGTGGAGCCCAGCACTGTTGGGTACCAGACCCTGCCTTCTTTTCTGGTACAGGCAGGATGAGCTGCATACAAATTAGATTTGCTAGGTAAGGATGCCCCATGGATTTTTTAGAGTTGAGTCATGAAAACAGAACTACATCAAGTATTCTAAGACGACAAGAACTTAATAGGGTGAATTAGGAGATTGCAAAGAAATTCAGACAGCTGCTGCTGAAGACACAGCCATTGCACAACCTGAAACTAAGAAACAGAAAGGAGTGTGGCGCCCGAGGTGGTACCAAGCCACTACTGCTAATCTGTCAGCAGCACCTCTACAGCAAGAATATGCTCTGCGTTTCTCAGGGTTTAAATATTACTTGTGTGCTTCTCACATCTGCACTGGAATTTAGATGAGACATTTCTACAGGAAATGTGGCTCCCAGTGTCCAGCCCTGTGACCCCAAAGAAAGAATTCAAAGGCTGGAAGCAAGGCTGTGTGGTAAATGACAACTGTCATGCTCATTTCAGCAGGATAATGCCCTGTTGCTCTGAGACAATTACTCTAAAGTGCTGGAGATGTAAGTGGAATTCAGCCACAGAGATCTGCTCTAGCTCAAGGGCCAGGGAACAGAAACTGTGATGTGCCAAATACTAAAGAATTTGTGAATGTTTTCAAATAATCACAGTTCTAAGTCTATTTTAAAAAATATATTGGGTCAGTTTTCACAAATATTCCATGTCCATTTCCAAAGAAAGTACAGTTTTTTGGCTTGTTTTATTTTCTGCTTTTTAACGTGCTGGAAAGTTTAATAGAGTTCTACATGATCTGTTTTATTGATTGTACTACAGAGAATTTTGACATTTTCTAAATTTTCCCATTTGACTTTTACATTTGGCATGGATGTGTTAATGTATTATTGCTATTTGTAACAATTGTTATTTTTCTTTTTCTGCATTCATTTCCTTTAATGTGTGCTTTATAAATTAGGTGTTATGTTACTTTTAGGTATAGATATAATAATATATTTTCATTGTGTATTTTAGACTTTAGCACTTTATGATGCATTTTTCTTGGTATCATTTCATATTTCCACCCTAAATTATGTCTTGTCTAAAATCGTGATTGTGCAGTGGATATAGCTCAGCAGTGCAAGTGCCTGCCTGGCAAGCAAAAGGTCCTGGTACCAAATAAATGAATAAATAAATAAAATCATGATTGTAATTTCTGCTATTTAGTTATGTAAATCTTTATTCATAATCCTCTTATCTAAATCACCATCTTTTTGAGTCTATTCTTTTCAGATATTTACATAAACAGGTGAGATTACATTTTACTTTGATAGCCAGTCTGAATGTTTTAATACTTTCATCTCCGATCTGTCATTCTATGTTTATTTTATTCATACACTTATGTATGTAGAAGCATATAGATACATAATATACATTACTTAAGTAGAAGTTTTTGGCATTTCTTTGCTATTTAGGAACGTTTTGATTTCTGGTTGTTACCTTTATTAAGCATATCAGCTTTAATATTCATAAAGACCTTATGAAAAAGGAAAGGTCAGAAAAGTATATGGAAACAAAACAAAAACATCACCAAGGAAGTGCGCTAGAGGAACTAGGATTTGAGAGTAAAGCTCTGCATAAAGTCAGCATAAATAGAAAGATCAGTCAAAAAGAAATGATCCTCAGCTGACGAGCATTTGGGTTGTTTCCAAGTTTTAGCTATTACAAATTGCACTGCTATAAACATGGGTGCATATATGAGACTGTAGTATGCTGACTTTGTTTTTGTTTTTTTCTCTTTAAAATGAAAAAAAGATCCACACTCAAAAATAATATGGAAAAAACTTAGAAGGTGCAGAAACAATGTTGATGTTAAGTGCTCTAATATATGAGCAACTAGAATCCCAGAAAGAAGGAAAGAGACAGGATGGAGAGGACAACATTTAATGAAAAGATAACGGCTGAGTGTTTTTCTCGAATCATGAAAGACTTCAGGGCTAGATCTGAGAAGCGCAGAAAATACTCAGAAGAATAACCATTAAAATGAACAAAAGAAGGAAGGAAAGAAGGAAGGAAAGAGGAAAAGGAAGGAAGAAGGCAAGGAGAAAGGAAAAAAGGAAGCACCGACGGACCAAGCCTGAATGTCATATTTAAACTGTTGAAAACCAAAGATAAATGTGAAATGTCAAAGGCCATCAGAAGATAAAAGACATCAAATGCTGCAGACATCAGGTCTTCATCTTTTTAGCCAGAAGACAACACAATAACATGCATAAATTTCTGAAAGGGGAAAAGAATCACCTTGAGAAATTAGTGTTCAGTAATTATACTACAGAAATAAAGAAAAAAATGAACATATTATGCAAGGAAAAACAAAGAAAACTCATTATCAGGAAACTTTATCAGAAATAAAGATTCTTTAGGCAGAAAGAATATCAGACTTGGCTGTGTACAAAAAGATTTTTGAAAGGCTGGAAATGATAAAAATGAAAGTAAATACAAAATGTATTTTTATTTTATCACTTGAAGACAGATGATTAAAGAAAAATTAGTTAAAATGTATTTGGTACCCAGTGTTTAAATGTTTATTGTGATCATTTTAACATTTAATTATTGGGAAAGTTTGTCACAGCTTTTTTGTGACCTAAGATCATTATGTAACATATAACTGATGCAACTGTCAACAAACCAAACAACAACAGCAAACCTTCAGAGATTTTAACATTTACAAATTTATATAAAGGGGAACTTACTGTATAAAACTTGTGGAACTTTATTGTGGTTCTAATGATGATTTACTGCGTCTGTAATTTTGACATCATTTGTGTCATAGAGAAAACTGAGCTAAATTTTTCACTGGGATTCATAGCAGAATTCTCCTATTTATAAACAGACATGTTTTTAAATAGTGCCTTTGAATTAGTATATTCACGTCTTATTTTATTCTCATGGTAACCAGATGAGATCGAGTAGGTTCAGGGTAGTATGGCTGTAGACTTCTCATGACAACAAAATGCCAGGGTTTCTTAAAAAGAGACAGTGAGAGAGAGATTATAGACGAAAGGTTTCTAAAGTAGAAAAAACTATTTTATTATGTAGTTTTTCTATTTTGGGGGAAACAATACATTTATAAAGATAATAAGCCGTTCATATTTTCTTACATATGTTCATGTATTGTTTTGTGCAAACAAATGGACTTTTATACTTGTAGGTTAAAAGAAACATTTAACTCATTTTTCATGTGTTTCTGTCTTAGACTGTCCTCCACCACAAAAATTTTGTTGTGCTTAGCAAATATAAATTTGATACAACTAGAAGTGATACAGTGTGGTGGTTCAGAAACTCCATTCAACTTTAACCACAACTGCTTCATGAAAAATCTGCAATTCTCATGCTTTCTTCTTATCCTGCAAGCCCCTGGAGACCTACAGTTTGCAAGGACCTTCTCCAAAATAAAAGGGGTAAGAGTTTTTACAAACTGCATTTTTTTCTATGATCACTAAACAATATCTGAAAGGCTGTTATATTATTTTGCTTTTCATATCTAAGACAAAATGAGTAATCACTAAAAATCTTCTGGTGTTCCCATTAGTGGAAAGACTCAGCTCACCTTATTTATCTAAAAGATTTCAGCCTGGTAATGGAGCCAAAATTTACTTCTCACTACTAGAAGAAATTCTTTTCTATACTTTTTGAAGTCTAGACCTATGAGTGTGAGAAATAAGGATGAAGAGTTAAAAGATCATCTGAAGTCACTTGTCACCAAGTTATAGCTTCTCTCAATTCTCTCAATTTCAGTTTCAAGTGAAGAATACAACCATTGTAACTGATGGACACAAAATACTGTTCCTAAAGTATAGTTCTAAAATCTGAGTGGTTAATAAACATAATCGTAATTATATATTGTCTTTATTTTCATCTGCTTGCTATAGCAAATATTGTTTTCTTAATAACTGAAAAGCCCCAAGGACACCTTATAGGTATTATAACCATTATGGTTTGTGTCTAGATGCCTCTCCAAAGTCTTATGTACTTTCAGGTGTTGCTTTCTCAGAGATAGGTGAATATAGTGTTTGTGATTGATTTATAGTTCAATGCTGGGATTAGGGTGCTGCGATTAATGGTTGGTGATGGCTGGATCAGTCCACTGATTGGACTGGCACCACTGCAGTCCTGGTAGACTGGATGCAATGTAAGGAATGGGAAGAGGCTCATCTCTTCTCCCACTTTGTTGTTCTTGTTGCTTTTGCGATCTTCCACCACCATGAACTCTCGCCCTCTGCTATGTGCCACCCTGCTTTGGAGCCAGCTGACTGTGGACTGGAACCTTTACAAAGTGTGAGCAAAATAAGCTTTTCCTCCTTTAACTTTGGGTGTCAGGTATTTTGTCTCAGCAACTAGAAAAGTAACTAAGATAATAACTTTTTGTTTTTATATTAATATTTTAATAATATTGTGAGAGAGTGTGAAGGAGAACATAAATTATAAAGATCAACTTATGAACATAACACAGATTAGAAATAGAGCATTAATCCACTAACCCAGTGGTCCCACTTGTCCCCTTTCTATTAATTACTACCTAGATATCATATATATATATATATTTTTTTTGTTTGTTTGTTTCTTTTTGTAGTTTTAGGAAATAAACCCAGGCAACTGCACAAGGTAGGCAAGTATTCTACCAATGAGCTGCATCTCTAGCCCTCTTGATGTTACTTTCTACCAAATTAAATGGTATCTTGATTTCTATCAGCACAATTTATTTTCACAATTTGACCTTTATATAAATGAAATTATACAGTATGTACATTTTTGTGTTTTGCTTCTCTAGTTCACTATGTTTGTGAAATTGACTCATAATGCTTATGTTGCAGTAGCTTGTTAATTTTCTTTGAAGCACAGTATGCCTTTGTGCATTAAGCACAGTATGATGTAGAATATATTGTCATTTATTTGTGCATTTATTCAACCACTGATGTGGTTTGGGAATCATCCATTCTTCTGTTTCTCTGTTTCTGTCATCTCATTGTGGATAGAAATTGAAATACAATGTTGGATTGATGATAATAATGAGTAACTTTTTCTCGTGCATTTTCAAATTTAGGGAGAATTCTTTCAACATTTCACATTTAAGTATAACTTTTTGCTTTTACTAGATTAAGGAAATTTTCTTCTTTAGTTAATTTACATTTTTGGTAAACATTCTTAGTGTAGAAAATACCTGGTATTTCTAGTTAGCTTAGAGTTTTATTTCCTTATCCCTGTTGTCTTATACTTCACAAAATATTTTCTGTGCTTGTCAAGATGGATAGTAATGTTCCTCAACTTATCCCTTTTATATGTTACTGGTCTTTTCAAACAATCAACTTTTATAGTTCATTTTTTGTCCTTTTCTTTTTTAATTATCCTTAGTGTTTTTCTTGTTTTTTACTTTGTGACTCTTCCTTGGATTCAGTTAGGTATCTTTTTCTAACTTCTGGAAATGCAGAGCTCCACAAATGACTTTCCAGGTTTTTCTTTTCCATAGTGTATGAATTTAAATTGTTTCCTTCTAAGTACCGTAGGAACTAAGTGACAAGTCTCAAATGTTACATTTCATTATAATTTAGTCCAAAGTGTGTTATTATGTATTTCTGCCATTTTGAGTTGTTGATTATTTTTAAGTATTTGCTTAGCTTCCAGATATCTGAGGACTTTATATTAGTCTGTTAGTTATTTGTTATTATTTTGGTTATGATCAAATAGTATATTTGAATTTTTAGGACCCTTTTAGATTTGTCAAGTCTGAGAAACACATGGTCTGTTTTCATAAATATGTTCTGTGCACATTGCCACTGTTATAATATTCTGTCATTTTATGCTGCATTTTAACAAAACAAGTATTTTTGTTTTTCAGTTCTGTTGCTTAGATTATCAATAGCCTTACAGGTCTTATAATGCTTATCAGGTTTTGAAACGTGTTAAATGCTCTTAAATTGTGAATTTGTGTACTCTTTTTCAAAACTCAGACAATTTTTGTGCCACATATCACAAATACATAGTTAAGCCCACACACATTTAGATACATCTTCTAGGTAGATGGATCCTTTTATTTTTTGAAAGATTTCTTTTCATTTCTAGGAATGTTTTTTGCATTAAAGCAGATTTTTATCAGATGTTGTTATAGCAAAATCAATCTTTTAATGAAATGTTTTTATAGTATATATGTAGGTGTTATTTTGTGTAGTGTTTCTCATATTCAACATATAATCAAGTTTTTTGAAATATTTTATTGGCAAGATTGACAAGTTTTAACTTTTGACTAGAGCAGATTTAAGCTTTAATGTGGCTGCTCACATAAGTGTGTATTTCTGCTAGCGTTTGTATTTCATCTCATTTGTTTGATGCGCTTGTGTTCTCCCTCGTGCATCACCTTAGATCTGCCAAGCTTCTTAGATCACATTCTCTAGCACTTGCGCCTGAGAGGGGGTCTGGGTACAGATGTCTTAAGAAGGAACGTTTTAAGAAGAAAGCGATAAAATGAAGCAGGACAAGCCTGGGCAGAGAGCTGGGCTAAGGGGTGGGCTCGCGCAGGCGAGCTTTGGCTTGTCTTCCCTATGGACGCCTGGAGCATAAATTGTACCGCAGAATTGGCTTAACCTTTTGGCAGAGATGCAGCCTTTTTTGGCCTTGTGTTAGTCATTCATCACCTTTGATTGGCTGATGGGGTTGGGAACATAACTTCCTGGTGAAGCTAGTGCCTCTTTGATTAAGGGCAGTTCTCCAGAAGAGAAAATATGAGCTGCTAGCAGCTAGCACTTGGAGCAGCTGAGGCACAAGTAACAACCTCTGGGTGAAGCATTGTCTGTGTTTAATGTATCTAGTAATTTTAAAAATTTCATTCTTTCGTTTACAAACTTGGTGACTGAATATTCTTTTACTTTTAGTACTTTTAGAGATATAAAGACTGTAAGCTACTTCTTTAACCTATGGAGTCTAATACTGTGTGTCCACTGTGGAAGCAGATTTGCTGTCAGTATAAAACACCTAATTTGAAGTGCTGTATTTGGATATTTAGTACAAAGACATGTGAACTACTTCATTAATCATTTTTATATTGATTACATGTTGAAATTATAATTTTGGTTAAATAAAATATATTGACCTCTCCTATTTAGTTTTACTTTCTCTGATATAACTGATAGAAAATTTAAAATTACAAGTGTGACTTGAATTATATTTCAACAGGACAATATTGTTTATTATAAACTAGTACTTTTACTATTTCTCAATCAATTCCACAACTTTACAATTCCTCCTATGTTTTTTCATTTGTGTTTGTTGCATGTATTTTAAATTTTAATATATAGTTCACTATCCTTTATTCAAAATGTTTGGAAACATAAGTATTTTAGATTTTGAATTTTATTTTCAAATTTTGGTATATTTGCACATATAGAATTAGATATATTGGGGGTTAAACCCAAATGTAAAGAAAAAGAATTATTTGTCATATAAACCTTATACAAATAGCCTGAAGGTAACTTTATAGCATGTGTTAAAGAATCATGTGTATGAAACACAGTTAATGCTAGTACTCAAAAAATTTGGAATTTGAAGTATTTTAGGTTTGAGATCTTTGAATTGCAGGTACTCAACCTACATTTTAAAGCCCATTCATACGGTTGCCTTTTTATATGGCCAGTTACGATTCACACCGGTGCGCACTTCTGTTTACCTTTCCGTTGGTCTCCATTCTTTTCTGCATTTTCTCATTCTCTCTGGATTGTTCTTCTTTTGCCCGAGAGACTGTGCTGCACTGCTGTAACAGGCTGCCACAGGCGGGGGGGACTACCAGCACCAGCTTGCGCAGGCCCTGCTCAGGAAGCTGGGAAGTCCAAGTCTGAGGACTGCATCCAGTGAGGGCCTCTTCGCTGTGTTATCACATGGCGGGAGGGGCAAGCGAGCCTGTGCAAATAGAAAGAAAAATCAGGCTGAGGTCGTTCTTCCTATCAGGACCCGATTCCCTCCATAACAGTGCACCACCCTTGACCAAATCAATCTTAGACGTTCTGGTTCTATCTTTTAATACTGTTAAACTAGTAATTAAATTTCAATACTAATTTTGGAGAAGATGTTAAACTCGTAGCCATAGTTCTTTTTTTGAACCTTGCTGGTGTTTCTTCAGAAATATTAGAAAGGTCTATGGTTTGAATATTAAGTGTTATTATCACTTCATTAATGAGTTCCAAGATATATCAGTTATTGTCTGAGGAAATGAAATTTGACAGTAAGACAAAGAAAACACATTATAGTATTATATCCAGATAATAAGAAACAAATAATTAGATCAAGAACATGAACTAGTTAGGGCTATGATCTTGAGGATACACGTGGTATCATTAATCTGTGTAAAGTTGTTTTCAGGGTATCTTCATCTCTTCCTAAAGTTGTCATATTTGCTTATGACATGTGTGTCTGTTTCAGATGCAGCTAAGTTTGCAGTGACAGTTTCATTATGGAGACATACAAAATACCTGGATCCTCTGATAACACCATGGAAGTTCTTAATATCACATAAAGCCTACACTCAAGGTTAGGCAAGATGTGTGGGTACTTTAAAGACTACTTAAGAAGATCCTGTCAGTAGCCCAGATAGTCAATGCAATGAAATTACAGAGAAAAGGGAATAAACTAACAAAAGGAACCCAGTGAGACTATTGGCAAAGAGAATGCAGTCAAGTAAGTAAATCAAGCCGTATTCTGAGGTGTGAGATGTTCAGTGCCCGCTGAGGCATTTGGTAATTTAAAGATAAGGATAGATAACTAAATTAAAGTCAACTCAGTTTATTGGGAAAGGCGAGTGTCAATGTACATACACGTCCAAATTGACAGCTTATATTATAGTATTTCAGTAAAAAAGCAGTGGGAGGGATTTGTTCTAATGATGTCGACATAGGAAAAGACACGGGAATTCACTCATTCACTTAACACCATGTAGCCTCTGCAGGCGCTAGACTTTTAGGAAGATAAATATAGCACAGTCCCTGTACTCACAGAGCTCCAGACCCAGGCTTGGGTGCAGAATCAGAGCTTCAGGTCAGAACTGTCTCCTAAGACACAAATGTAGTACTGAACTGTCCTCTAAAATTCAGGCTAGTTGGTTTGCTTGGATTAATGTCATCCTGTGTTGTCAATCAGTATGTAAGTCTGCATGAGGTTGTGTCAGTCTGTTGCAAATGTGTAATTTTATGTCTGAACTGAAGTAAAGTGATGCTTTGATTTGTTTAAAATGAATAGCTCACTACCATACTTTCATTGCTTATGTGGGTGATTTGTTGTTTGGAAATTCAATCCAATTTTCCCAGGTTTTATTGCTTGAATAGTACTATAGATCTGGTTTTAAAGTGACATTTTGTGAATTATTTTTCTTATTAACATTGGCCAAAACTCCTACAGTAGTATTTTGTCTAAAAAATTTTTCACCCTTTAAAGATGTAAGGTGAAAGTTTCCAGAAAACACTAAATGAATTAGAGTATGGTATAAAATAGGTAATTAGTGAATGTAAAATCGCATTTGAGGTTCTAAAATTTTTTAATTTGGGGCTTCATATCCTAATGTATCAACTGTTCTCAGCATTTCAGGTACATTCATTGCAAGACACAGATAAGTAAAAGGGAACTCTGCACATAAACTATGTTCTATGATCTTTGGCTTCGATCGTGATGGTGCTTTCTGAGTCTCCATACGTATCACTGGGGAATATTGTAAGAGTTCTCGCTACAGTGTACCTTAGCCTCAGATGTTTGCTGATACAGTTGATACTTTCTTTTAATCTTTTTCTGTGTATAGAGAAACTCCTCTGACATCTTGGGAGCTACACGATAAACTTGTGCTGTTAAGTTCTGTTAGTTTATTATACTTTTGGCTTTTGCAGAGTTAGGGATCACTTAAAAGCTGAGAAAGACCTGGTTTCCATGAATGGGGCCAAGTGGATACCAGTGGTAGAAACATACTCTCTTCCCACAGCTGTCTGTGAAAGGCAATGAGGTTCACTTTTATCGAGTGCAGATGTGTTGCTTCTGACTTTCCACGTGAAGATGCCTTCCGCACATACATACCCAGATGGGCAACATTAATATATTTAACCCAGCTGACCACAGACCCTTGTGTCTCCATGGAGACAATGTTGCTTCTGGAAGTGGCAGATGTCAATGAAATCCATGGTAAATCCTTCCATAGTAAAAATCTTCCCTACTCTTTTGGCCACAGCAGAAGGACTGGTAACTTCATTTGTCAGGAACTTCAGGAAGTAGCGTGTGCTCTCATTATTGCGCAGTCTTGGAAATGTTATAAATTTGTTCAGCGTTTCATGTAATGCCAGTTCAAAGAAGGGCTTTTGATGGGAAAATCACTGTGTAAGCCATTTGCAAAAGTATGGCGAACAAACTCTAAATGGCTCTAGGGAGATTTAAACTTCTTGTTAAAGTAAATGGGAAAGGAATATAAAAAGAGTTAAGATGGGTTCTGTACATGTACCCACTCCCCATGTACCCACTCCCCATAATGAATTATGTACAGAAAACGTGTGAATTAAAATAGAAATAAAACATGTAAATGGTTTATACTTAATCCTAATAATTATTTTATTAATTAACTTGAAGATAGGACTTTCTTTTTGATGGTACAGTGTCCTGATTTCAAGTTTAGATGCATTTTTTAAAAACTTCTGATGTATTTTTTAATTTTAAAGATAAAAGAATGAAAACATCTTAACAAACACACATATATTTAGAAAATAACACAAAAACAATACAAGCAATACAGAATTTCAGACAAGGTGATAGGAAATTAACAATGGTTGTTGTATTACACACTGATATATTCAAATTGTTTACTCAGATAAACAAATATAAGCATGTAAGACTGATCAAACACTTAAACATTAACCATTCCTTTCAGTAGAGCAATAAAAGTCAGTAGTACAACTATGTTAGCTAGCCTATGTATAGTGTTTTCAGTGGTGGACAACTGTTGCTCTTTGAATGAAAGGTGTATAATTTTTAAAATAAATGACTAAAATTATTAGACAGTGACTTGGTTAAAGAGGGTAGGGGACAAGTTGGTAGTTCTGTTTTTTAAGGGAACAAGAAGAGATTGTAAAATAAATTAGCTAACTTTCTAGTGTAGCTTTGGCCATGGTTTTCAAAGGAGAACCACAGAAATATTTTAGGCCATGGAAACATTGTTGGAATTGTTCCTGAGAGAAACCACTGTAAGACAATATGTAGTGGAGAGCAAATATTTTGTGTTTCATAATTAATACCTAGAGAGAGATAACAGGGGAAAAACTAAATTTACCAGGTTCCACGGGTGGTGGGGGAACCATGTGAGAATGGAAGCAGTATTCCTATGCACCATGTTGGGGAGCAGAGTTGGTTTAGATTTTGCTCCAAGGAGCAGGGGAGATTTAGATGTATAGAAACAGGAGTAGCAGTGGGGAAATACGTGCAAAGTGTGAATGTGACACAGGGAATACAGCAATTTGGCTAAATGCTATTTTCTTGTAGAAAAAAGTAGCCGCAAAGGACCACTGAGTATATTGGGGTGAAATTTGGATTCGACTGCCAAGCTACTTAGTGCTGATTTGTGTCAAGGTCGGTGGAGAGTTTCTGAAGGTTTTGAGTAGAGTCACAGTGCAAACAGTACAGAAAATGAGAACATTAGGAAGAATGGACTGGAGAGAGGAGGCAACTGAAGAAAGCAAGGTAGAGATGGGCTTTAGTCAGAAAGGGTGTGAGATTAGAAATAATGTCCTTTGTGATGGTCATTAGCTGCTGTTAAAATCCACAGTGAAAATGTAAATTTCTTTACCTAACGTTGAGAGGACATTCAACTAAAGCAAAACTACATATTGGCATAATCTACCAGGAAATATGCAATATTTCAATACAATTTTCATAAGCCATTTATGCAATAAAAGAGAAATGAGAACATTAATTTGGCTATCTCTTGTCTCCCATAAATAGGCACAATGATTTCAATAAAAGTAAAAATAATAGAGACAAAGCCATTGAAATTGTTGTTTTAATACTGAAAAAAATTTTAAAACCTAATACTACAGATAGTCCCCTCACTAGTGCTTATTATCATTAAAAGGCAGCATGCTCAAAGTTATCAGGGAGGACAGAAGGGACATGTGACTCACATCTGGATCAGAAGAATGCAAGGGCAGAAGGGCTAAATTCCAGGGAAAGAAAATATTGTAAACAGATGGGACAGATCATATTTAGCTATTCAGAGAAGGCGTGTTGGACAAATGGCACTTAACCCCCGCCCGTGAGCATTCAGATGACAGGCCATGGAGGCCTGGAGAGAGAGAGAATTTTGCTATGCATCTTAAGTTTTTATGTTCCCTTTTCATGAAAGACAAAAATTCAAGAAACATTCTTTTGCTGAAAAAGTAAGCACGTTTATCTTTTCTGGGTTGTACAAATATGTCATTCATGTTTCATTACCTTGGTAACATTACTTTCATAAAGATAAAATTTTAGTAAACTTTTAGCAGTTTTTATCCCAAGAACAGGAGCTAAAATATAAGCAAAATGAAACTACATGTCTTCTAAAGTATTATCAAGGTACGACGATTTTGTCTCCCGAGCTGTGGAGACAAAACCCTGGGTTCAAATCTTAGATTAGTTAAGAATGATGGTCCATGCAAAAGCAAAGAAAAATTTCAGGCACCAAAATTCAAAACATGTCTATTTCCCTGAATGCTTTAAGTTCATCTCTTACAACACGCAGTGCACTGAATTATGAAGGTTCCTATCAGACACAACCATATCTGTTCATTTTTAAGTGTGCACGTTATTTGTGTGTTGTGTCTGCACTCCAATCGGTTCCTCAGCAGTGAGTCTTGAGTCATCTGTCTACATAAATGTTTACCTCTTTCCAAAGGTGCCCACCTGGTATTTACAAGCACTTAACTATAATTTATCATTACCATTTACATTCTAATGCCAGTAATATCATTCATTCATATTTCATTATATATTAATACAATAATACCTCAGTGAACAAATTTTGTATTTTGCAAACAATTTAGTTCACAAACAAAGGTGGCAAAATTCTGCTTCCATTTGCAAACTCTGTATCGGGTGACAAACGTGACTGCTGCCATCTTCTCCACGCAAACACAAGTGCAGCCATATTCTCCCCAAATCATAAAACAAATTAAGTTCACAAAAAAAGGTATCACTGTATTTTACATTTTAATATATACTTCTGTCAGGTATTGCAATGGATATACTAAATGTGTGCATCTGGCTGATGATCTTACTGTGGCTTATTTGGGGGGACTTATTTTTGTTTAGTTTTTATTTTGGGGGAAAGATGTTATGCAACTTTGGGAATATGACAGAACTTTTGTGCCATTTAGTTTTCCTAGCTATAAAAAAGGGCTAGAGTCATATTTACCTTGTGAGGCATATTGAGATTAAATTATGCACAAGGAATAATTTTTCCCTACAGTACTCACAAACTAGTAAGTGAGATCATTACTATTTCCTGGGTGCTGACACAACACAGAAGACTCCTGGGCCAGAGAAAAAGGACCTTTTTATTGATGGCATAATAGGTAGCAAGAATATCAGATTCACTGTAGCTCCTGTGTCCTCCAAGTCCTGAGGTGGGAGAACGGTATTGTTCAATGGATCCAAGCGGATGCTGCACAGAGTGTGGTTTGCATTACAGTAAAGGGACTGTGGACTTCGGGCATCTACCATTTTTTTTTTTTTTAATAGAAGAAAAGTAGTGCAGGTCTTTGTTTAAATAGGAGTTAAGATGGATCTATAAGATGGATTGCTTGCTGCAGATACAAACTTGAGAACTGGTTTGCACTGAGAAAGATCTCACGATACTGGCACACCTAGGGAGACACACAGGAACATGGGGACTCTCTCCTCCTTGTTAATGTAAAATACATATGGACACGGTGCACGTATGGGGACACTGTGACCTTCACAGACTGGCCTGTGTATTCTTAAAAGGAGAGTTTTGAAGTCACGTGTGCTACCCTTGTATTCTTGTTTGACGTTGAGATGTGCTGCCCGCTGATAGTTCCGCTCCCTTGAGGACGGAGGTGCATAAGAGAAGAACAGCTTAGAGGTGAAGATCAGGAGGCCGAAGGCCAATATCCGTGCTTTTTGAATCTTAAGACCATGAGGAATATTTTTGGAGGGAGTTTCCTAGAAAGGAAAATTGCTTGAGTAACTTTTGTGTCTTGAAGACTAAGTATTTCCTAAAATTTCTATTTTAGAATCATGAATTTTCTTGTCTCCTTATCTTTACTTCTTCTGTCCAATCTCAGTTGGCACATATGCGGAAATAAAAAATCATCAGAAAAGTTATCTATCTGTCTGTATCTGTCTAACAGCTATTATGGTTCATGGCTAGATGTTCCCCAGAAGCCTCCTGAGGTCGTGGGGGCAGCTGAATCCAGGGTTTGTGGCTGATTTATTGCCCAGTGCTGTGATTACGGGTGCGAGAGCTACACCTGCCCTAGGGGTGCGCAGCCCGCGTACAGTATGAGGGAGGGCAGGAGGCTGCTCTCTGCCGCGCCTCCTTTCTCCTCCTTTCGGGCTTGTGTTTTTGTTGTTTGCTGCCACCAGGAACTGTTGCCCTCTGCCACGTGCCACTCTGCCTTGCAGGGAGCTGAGTATGGGCTGAAACCTCCACAAACTGTGAGCGAAATAAGCCTTTCCTTTCTGCATTTAGGGTGTTGGGTATTTTGTCCCAGCAACGAGAGAAAAGTAATCAAGACACTGTCTGTCTGTCTGTCGTCTATCACCTAATCAATCACCTATCATCTATCTATATCAATCATCTGTCGTCTATCTATTTAGAGAAGGTGAAGATTTATTCCAAAAACATTCTGTGAAATGAAAAGGAGACCCAAGAAGGGGGAAAGACAAAGGAAAACAGCAGTAAAGGTGAGGAAAGGAATAACTTTGGACAGTTGAGTGCTTCAATACTTAAATCTCAGAAAGACAATAACATTTGGGACATTTTTGATTGTAAAGACATCTCAAAGTAAAGATCTTCAATTGATTTTTTCCCCCAAAGTTTGGTTTTTGAGATTACTAGGAGAAAAAAGAGAGACAATGTGCATTAACTTCAGTGCAAAAAGATAATACTAGGACCAAATATAAGTTTGTATTAGGATTTCATCTCCAAGAAACAAAATTGTGGGTTGTGGGAGTGAGCAAGGTGGATGAGCGGAGACTGCCTGGAGGCATAATTTCAACTGTGCAGACCGCATTTTGCCTGGGGTCTGCTCTGTGGTTTTGGCTCTTTCCTGTGGTTAAGGTTAAGCAGTTTCTATGTGGTCTCAACCACATTACTTTTCAAGCTGACTCATCATTGGTAATACTTTTGCATACCTTGTACTGAAATTCAAAATCCCCAAATGTGCCCCAATTCAGAGTCCTACTAGCTGAGTTGTAGGGGCATTTCCTATAAATATAACGTCAGCATTTTTTAAAGAGCCCAGCAAGTTGGATTTCTGATACCCCCTTATGTAACTGAATAAAAACAGCCTTGGTTGTTTACATTTGCACTTGGAAAGTGTGATAAATGCCAACTAGAGAACTGAGCACGCAAACCAACATGGAAAGCAAAAACAAAACGGGGGATGAGGGAGATGGGAGGGTGGAGAGGGGAAGCAGAAGTAAAACAGATTAAGATTTGACAGATAAATGTACCAATTGCCCAAGATGAATGTAATTATTATGCATTGAAAGCATATAGTGTGATAGTAACCGATTCTGTCAACTTGAGTAAGAAATGCCCAACTGAACTGGATCAGCATAGCTCTGGGTTGGCCGATGGGATTTACTGAAGACGGAATACCCACCCTGGATGTGAGGGGCACCAACCAATAGCGCCGCCACCTGAATGGGATAAAAGGGGAACAGAGAAGGCAGACTCTTGTCTGTTTCTTCAGAGGAGCTCTGGTGTTCGCCTACACCTTTGACTTGGTCTCCCGGCTTCCAGCCCAGACTCCTCAGCCTCCGGTGCAGACCCTTCAACCTCCTATACAGACTCTCATGGGACACTACACTGAGCTCCAGGCCTTCAGGTCTCTGGCACACAGACAGCCCTTTTGCACTCCTCCCCACCTGACTCTGTGCATGGCCACTGTAAGCCTATCATGTAAATCCTTAGGTACTTGTGTATCTCGCTTTAAATCTGTTTCTCTAGTAAGCTCTGATTGGTACATATAATAATAAAAATGAATGAAACATCTTCTGCACAGCAAGAGAAACAAGCAGTGAAATGAAAAGGCAGCTTGCAAATTGGAAGGAACTACTAGCAAACACTATAACTGTTAAAGGATTAATGTCCAAAATAATTAAGGAGCTTATAATACTCAACAGCAAACAAAACAAACAAATGCACAAAAGACACGTAACCTGATTAAGAAACTGGCAAAAGACTTACACAGATTATGCCTATGAAGAAGGCATACAGCTGATGTCTTTACTCAGCAAGGAAATGCAAACGAAACCTATAGAGGGATGTCATCTTGCACCTGTAGAGGATGGCTGTTTAGAAACAGACAGGAGAGAAAACTATGGGCAAGGGTCTGCAGAAAACCTTTGGTCACCATACATAAGGAATAGATCGATGTAGTCATTATAGAAAGTGGTAGAGAAGTGGCAGAAGTGGTAGAAGTTCCTCAAAACTTTAGAAGAGAAGTAGCATACAACCTAGCAATCCTTCTTCTGGATATACAGTATACCAGAGGAGATGAAACTGGCATTTTGGAGCGACATGTGCAATTCCGTGTTTTTGTAGCATTCAGAATAGCCAAGACATAAAAACAACCTAAGAGCTCACTAATGGATAAATGGTCAGCAATTTTGGTATTCATATACAATGGAAAATTATTAAGCTTTAAAAAGAGGAGACCCCGCCATTGACAAGAATATAGATGAATCTGAAGGACATGATGCGGGTCAATAAGCCATACACAGAAAAGGACTGAAGGACCTCCCTCATATAGAATCGTTAAGCACCCACTAGACATAAACAGATAGGAGGGTGCCATGGGAAAAGAGGAAGAACTGGGTAAGCAGGTCACAGTGTATAAAGTTGTACTTATGTAAGAGGAGTAACTTTAAAGATCTGAGGTACAACATAGTAATTAAAATGAACAACATATTGCATAGTGGGAACTCACAAAGAATAATTTTAGGTGCTTTTATTATAAGAAAAACGATAACTATATGGAATAGTGGGTATCACCCATCACTACTATAGCTTCACTAAAGCAATCATCTCACTAATTTTTGAAAATATCATATCACACACTCTAAATATTTACAATTTAAAACTACACAAAAACAAATGAGGTTACATCTGTGGTTAATGGGTTTAACCCAGAGCCTTATACTTTCTTTCAGGGTTCTTCTTAGTGCCAGTCTGTCTTAATTCACTCAGCCAAAAGTGGCATTTAGTTTGTTACTGTCAGTTCAGAAAATGCTAGTGTCATAAAGCAATATAGAGGATGATGTTTTTGTGGGAGTGGGTATCTCATCGAATACCCATCCCTGGATGCTTAGGACCACCTGTGTGAGATGCTTCGTATGAAGTTTGTTAATTTGTTATTATATGCATTGGACATAATATATTTTTTAAAACTTGTTTGCACTATTGTCAGACTAAACAGTAAAACAAAAGGCAAAATAACAAACCAAACTTGCTTCCCATGCACCGAGGACAAAACTACATGATATTCTTCGGGTTCACAAATCCAAAGGTATCTTAATATACACCTCTCTCACGCCCCAGCTATCTCTACAGGGACTGAAGAACAGACTCAACTATGCCAACTAGAATTTCTCTCCATCTCAAGAATTAGGTGAATTAGGTCATTGAGAATCAGGTGCTAAACTAGATGAAAAGAACCATCAGTTGAGTCAGCGCCACGGCACGCATGCCAAAGCAGGAGTGGGAGTCAGAAGCCACAGGTCAGCTGGGAAACTGTGTGAAAAGAATAGTATGAAAAGCTATTGCTGGCTGATGTGATGGTGCTTGCAAACATATATCACATAATTTTCATTTACTATGTTTCATTGAACTGTGTCACAGAATGTGTGCAAATTTATTTCTTATGTAAGTACAAAGTAAGTATAGAAACAAACCCTCAAATCTTCGCCATCTGACTATAAAATAAGCTGATGATTCCCTTGTTTAAATGGGACACGATGAAAACAACATAGAGATGGAAATGGATTGGACAAGACCATAAAGGCTCGAGGGGCTACAAGAAGATATGGATTAGCTGACATGTAGTGGTTGATTTGGAAAATGCAGGGATGTTATAAGTATGTTTTTTCCATGCAAACAAACAAAAAACTGTCTAAATCATTTCCAGTCAATTGTAGTGTAATGAAGTCACAATTTAAAATCAATACTATGCATTGTATGAAGGGCTTTATTTCCTTTTCATCAAGGTAAAGGCTTTAAAGTTCATCCCTATTGGGATTCTTTTGCTGACCTTTAAGAAGTGAAAGAGACAACTTCTTACTTTTTTGTGCATAAACATTATACAAAAAATAAATCTCAAAAATATCAAAAGATGTGGAGTGAAAAATGAGTTTCAGTTTCACGCTTGCGCCTCTGAGTCTGTGAGTCTTGTCCAGAGAAACTGATTTTGCCGCTTTCGCCAATCTTGTACCCAGGCTTCCCCCAGGGGAGAGCGTGCGACGCGCTGCTCCGCTTCACTCACGCAGCAGCGCACTCTGCAGACTGCAGTGTGTCTTCCTTCCTTTCACCAGTTAATATAATTTGGAGGTGGTTTCATGTCAATTCGTACTAGGCACATAGCACTGCCGTGCAAGGGTGCTGCAATGAACAACCCTATGTGAACAAGGTGATGTGTGTATTATGGGATTTCTATAGGAAAAACATTCTAGAATCAGAATTTCAGTGGAAGGGATTTATGCACTTTACTCATGAAAATATTGTCAAAATATTCTCTAAACTGATATTCTCTGAAGTAATTTATACCACCACCATGTATCATAGCATATATTGTCCTCTTTCTTTATAGAAATAGTACAGTAGCCAACTTCCATCTTTATAAGACTGATAAATGACAGTAAGGTGCTGGAGTGTGGTCTCCCCGTCCATTTCTCTTATTACCATGAAGCTCAGTGTTTTTCATGTTTAAAGGTCATTTCCTTTTCTTTGAATTGTCAGTTCATGTTCTTGGCTCATTCTTCCACTAGGTTGATGTTCTGTTTTAAAATTAAAACAGCTCTTGAAAGGATTATGTCAAGAAAAGAAATCTTATTCAAGAAAAAGTTTTGTAGGTGGAAAAAACACCAGACTTTTCCTGTTCAAAGTTTTCAATGACTTCACCAGAAAACAGAATATTTCCCCATGTGCTTCATTTGTATCACATTTGGTGAGAGATCCAACAAGTCGAGGTGATGTCATCAATATTTTTTTGCAGCATATATTCCTCCTACTAAATAAATATTGGCCAAAGTCTACATTTAAACCTTCACAGGTTTTGATCCAGAATAAAAGAAAAAGTAAAAATCATTTTTATAGTTGCTAATTTCTTTCATTTAAATTACTAGGTTCCTTTTTTAATTTTAAAAATTAAAAAAAACTAACAAAACACCAATGAAGACAAATCAAAACAACACTAAAACCACAAAATCTGTACAAGACAAAATGACAGGAATTAACAAGAGTTGCTGCATTATATACCGTTATCTTCAGTGAAGTTGCTCAGTCCACCAGACCTGAGAATGCAAGACTGGTCAAACAATCAAGACGGTAACAAGTAATAAAAAAAATGGAAATGATACAGAGCTTCACCATGCAAGACGGTAGGAGTTCAACAATGGTTCTTACACTGCATATTGTTGTTTTCAGATCAGTCATTCTGATTACCAGATTCAAAGTTTCTTCTTATTCATCATTTGTTTGCTTCTTTTGTGTAAGGGTCTTCTGTGTTTGTGACTTGTACTCTGGTAGCATTGGTAACATCTGGTAACTTGTACTCTGGCCATTCTTTTAAGATTCTGGTACACAGTATATTAACTATTCTGATTCTCTAATTATTTTGCTATGAAGTTGTGTTTTATTTTTTCAAAGAGGTAAGAAGAGTGCTTTTTTATATTTTCCTTAGTAACTCTACTTGTAACACATTAAAATTTAAAAAAAAATCTTTTTTATGTATCAGAGCCAGTCCTATGAGGGCTGGAATAAAGCAGAATAAAAACTAGCCAATTTTAATTTCAGCAGTACAGCAAAAATTATTCAAAAATACATTTAAAAGTGGATTTTGGAATTAAAGTGTCTACATATACACACAAAAACACACTTTTATTTGAACAAATTTTAAATTTTATTCTCATATTACCTTGGAATAACATACCAAATAGAAGCTTTTGCTTTGCCTAAAAATATTTTAAGCCAGATAAATGATTGCTTACTGACTGTTTTTCCTGGAAACAGTGTGCTTTGATTATGTATAAAATTTTATGAAGTTTGGAAAATATCCTAAAATCCAAAGTAACATTTTCAGAGATATGAATCTCAGCTAAGCAGCTTTGTGATTTTGTCTCTAAGCCATTTGACAATTACAGAAACCTGTAAATGCACGTTCATAGACACAGAACTGGTAATGGACAGGCAATGGACATCCCCAGAGCACAAAAACTATGAACTAAATGAGCTCTAAAACTCTGTGATTATATGAACAAGACCACAGGTGAGCTTAATCCAAGATCTGGTGCCTGTCGTTCTCCAGCGGCAGTTCCCAGCAGCCTTTGAAAGCCTTCTTTCTACAGAGAAAAGGGTGCACAGCCACAGTCATTTTTCCGTGGGATGTGGGATGTCAAACACATGTTTTTGCTTAAGAAGCATTGCTATAAATCAGACTGAGACTTTGTTAAGAATCACCTTGCTTTTATCAGTGGCGTTGAATGAGAAATCTTCAAAAGGAAAACAAAACTAGAAGAGGTCTAGAGGCATATTTTTATTGTGATTTTTTTCCTCCCATAAGAAAATGCTTGGTCGTGGCTTCAAAAATTTACAGCATAACACTGGAGTCTAAGAATTAGAACTGGTTATTCTGATGGGTTCCTCATACTAGAATATTTGATATCATTACCTACATATTGAGAATGTATTGAATTGGATAATCCTTTAAGCATTTTAAAATAAAAAATATCTTTTAAGACATCTGCAGTAGTTTCTAGTTTTACACTAATGTAGAATTTGGAGTCAACCCATTATGGGATTTCCTGTGCCTAATAACTGCATGTTGAGGCTAAGAGCTGAATGTCCCCCTTAGCAAAACGCTGTTTGAAGTGGCCCAAAGGTATAATGTGTGACATTCAGAACACTTTTGAGACCAGCTTACACGACCATGAAATACATATTTTTAAAAATTCCAATTGATTTTGCTCGGTTTATTCAAATGACTGGTTTACCATCAAGACACAAGTTTCATGGTCTGATCTTTCTTCTCAGTTTTCATTTCTCACCATTGTCTCTGCCCTTTATTGGGTTTGACCTGCTGCCTGACCCCTGAGACTGGTGAGCCAGCATAGCTCCCCATGCCTTCCCGCAGACTACTCTGGTGCCCCCCACACCTGCACACTCTGTTCTACCATTTATGCTCTTTATAGTGACCGGGAATCTCTTTGAACATTTTTGGGAAAAGTTATAAGACAACTGAAGCAAGCAGCATGGTGACTGTCTTCTTGAGAAGAGATGACCATAAATGAGTTTGTGTGGTTTAGGGTTTCTGCTTTTGATATGTTTTGGATTTAAACTGTTCTGAGGTGTTTAGGGAAGTGCTTAAAAGAAAATTTTCTGGATCAGCATAAAACCACCTGTCTGGCTTGCTTTACTACCATTTCTTTCCCTTCAATTATTTCATATCTAGTCTCATCACTTGTCTGTTTTAATACAGAAAAAAGCTTAGATTTGCTTACAAAGGCCTGTATGTGGAACTGACATGGTGCTTCTCTTTTTTGTGTATTTACTGACCTCACAGTTCTACGGGCTGTGGAGACAGAGTGTCGGCTGTGGAACCTGGTTCTTCCTGTTCCATCTGCCTGACGTTGATAGGGGAGTTGCTTAGTCCCTCTCAGAATACTCCCCCTCACTTGAACACATTTCTCCCCTTATCCTTGTCATATTCTGGAGCAGATATGAAAGTCCTCTTTTGTGAGTGTCTTTACAAGGTGTGATTAAGAAATAGCGAATGCTTCTTGAGTGCAGTCCAGTGGAGCCATTCCAACAGAACCAGTCCGATGGAGCGCATTGTGCTGTGTCTTCACCAGACTTACTCACCGGATCTGGCACTGTGTAACATTTGAGTCTTCTCCAAAGTCAAAACGATCATGAAAGAATCATGTTGAATAGACTCAGGACATTGAGGCAGCCACAGCTGTGCTTGTTAAAGACACTCATGGAAGAGGATTTCCAGAACTGCTTCAGAGAGTGGAAAGAATGATGCAGTAAGTGTGTTTGAAGCACGGGGAAGTATTCTGAGGGGGGGGGGGGTCAGTGGCAGATTGTCTTTTACTATAATAAATTTTAAAAATTCAAGCATTCACTGTATTTTTTAATACTTTATATGTGTAGATTGTGTTGTGTGTGCGTATGTGCGTGCATGTATGTGCCTTACACCATTCTCAAAAATTTGCTTGCTCCTAGTCCCCTCACCTACAAGGAGAGTAGCTTTGAATTGACCAATCTGTTTTTGCTTGTTTTCTGCCCTTTTCTCTCTATAAAATCAATCTCCTCTGCCTGGCTCATTGGAATACTTTTTCCATGTCATAAAATGAAGCATTACCAGATTCTAGAAATGAAAGTCAAGCCGGTTAATATCCAAAAGTGCTGCAAGTTGTTTAGAGACAATATTCCAGTGGTTTTGGAAGTTTTCAATATATCAGAACCTGGGAACTTTGTTTCAAAGTCAGATCTCTGGGGTGTACTCCCAGCTTTTATTCTTCAGGTCTGACTGGAGCCTGAGGGTTTATTTCTGAATTTCCAGGTGCTGCTGTCCTGTGACAGTTTTGCAAATCTCTGTTCCACTCCAACCACTTTCATGGGGCAGCATTTCCCAGTGAGGCTGGTGAAGCCTGGAAGTTGGGCTTGCTACCTTGCCACAACATTACTGATTTCTGTCACTGGTCTAAACTTTTACTTGTCTAAACATGAAATGGGATTTTTTTTGTGATTGTATTTTTCATCTGTTCAGCTTAGAGCTATTTTTTCAATTCTTAAAAATTCTTGAGAGAGTAGTTTAAAACTCACTTGTTTAAAAACAGAGCATTGCCTTAATGGGCAACTGTCCAGACACTCCTTATGAAAGCTCTTCATCTCTTGTATCAAAGAGAAGCTCAGTTGACTTCTTGTTATACAAATTTTAAAAGTTAATTTTCCTCCTATGTGAGAGTAAGAGTGTGGTTCAGGATTGTTTCAGTAGTTGCTACAAGCCCTGTCTTTAGAATTCTCCTTCAGAGTGCTGACTACGATGCCACTGTATATTCATATTTTTACAACATGACTTTGGTTTCTTTTTGCTTCTGGCAAGAAAGGAGAAGAGAAAGCAACTGATCAAAAAGGCAGAGTAGAGTGCTTTTCCTGACAATTGGAAATGGTATTAGATTCTGTTAGTTCCAGAAATATATTTATATACAGGAGGAGGGGGAGTCTTTTACCTTTAGGTGCAAGATGAAGCAGACAAAAGCCTTGGGACAGGATACACCTGATTCTATTTAAGAGTCTCCCTGTGAATTTTGATGGGTTGGATTGAGTTTTGTTCTATAAAACTACCTTGATTGAGAGAGTTTGCTGACACACTGACACTGTAGCAGTGTCAGTGGACAATGCCAGTGGACATTCTGCAGGGACAGTATTATAATTGACAGTGAACAGAGATTCAGCACCATCCCCTTTAGAGGTACAAAGGTGTGCTACTTTCCTTGTTCACCATATGGGTCACAACCATAACTCCTACAACAAAAGACAGTTAATGAGGGAAATGCATAAAATATTTATCTAATAAAATTTTTCATGACACAGAAGCCTTCAGAAATGAAGACACCAAGACCCAGGGAAAATGTTTTTTCTTAGGTTCAATGAAGAATGGACAACCATGTAGAAATCTGATTGGGCAAAATATATATTCCAATGGTGACACAGCGAGGAGAAACCCAACAAGGTGAGTCTACTCAGATTATTCTTAGCCTCTCTGCGCAGCATTCCTCCTCTGGAATGGCAGACATCAAGGGTGAGAGAGAGAGAGAGAGAGAGAGAGAGAGAGAGAGAGAGAGAGAGAGAGAGGGAGAGAGAGAGGGAGAATTTCTAGGCTAATTTGCATTGGGAGAAAAGGCCTCTGGTTTTTCTGATCCGCCTTATAGAAAAAGAATTCTGGTTTCTGTGAACTGTTTTGAGGAAGAAAAAGTGGGCTGAACTAGGAGCTTTATAACCTGGGAAGAAAAAATGTGGGAGGTAAAACAGGAGAAAGACTGTTCTGAGATCGTTCATCGTTTTCTGCTTCAAAGTGCTTAGCGTGCCAAAGAGCAATACTTTGGAGTGGTGTTATTTTTCAGGTCCAATCCACCTCTGTTATGAATTGCTTAACTGGACCTCAGACATAATTTTCTTGCCTCAACTGTTTTTTTAATAGATGAAGGAGGGTTGAATTATTGTTAAAGAGGCTTTTCAGCTGAATTACAGTATTCTTGTGCTAAACAAAAATAAGAAAATGAAGCTTGTCCATCTTTGGGATGGACTGGGAGCTTTGTGACCTAGGAAACTGTGTGGGCGGGGGCAGCAATAATTAAGCAAGGAATACTAAGGGGGAACAAATCTAAGGGAAGAGTCAATGCTAGATGAACAGTTACCTCACAAAATAGGGAGAAAGTGTGAACCCTCCAAATCTCTTTGTTAAACATCTGTGTATTTCAACATGAGGTGTATAATAGAATTGCCCCCAAACCTAAAGGAACTAGTACAAAATTAGAAAAAAACCCCACCAAACCAACTAATGTCCTAGCCACATCTCTGGCCAATTAAACTATAAATTGTACAGGCATAGTAGGTACAGGTTCCAGATTTCAAGGTTCTCCAGATGGCTACAGTCAGAGATAAGATTTGGGACCATAGTATAATTATATTTAGGAAAGGATATCATTAATGTTAAAGGTCACAGCTAAATAAAAACCAAGATATGAGAACATGTTAATATAATTGGCAAAGTTCCTATAAATGTAGAAAAGAAACTCTAAAATTTGAAAAAGAAATAAATTTTAGAACCATAAAAGTAGTGAGTGGCCTATGTTTGAAAATTTCTTAGGCATGTCAAGATAATATAACCAAGATAATATTAGATAGTAAAATATTTTAGGTTCAAAATTCTAGGTGTCCACTTGCTTGGGAAGCCTAAGGGAGAATTTCACAACGTTCCAAGGTTAAAGAACACATGTGTGCAAGACATCAGCCATAAGAGGAGGCAGCGCAGAGCAGAGCAGAGCACAAGAGCACAAGAGCCAGAGCCAGAGCCACCTGAGTCTTTAGTGCATAATTGTTACACAGGTTGCTATCTCATGTTTACATTCTTACACAGTGCCGTAACCAGAGCATAATGTTTACCTGTGCTAATCGCAGTTACATAACTGTATCCCACTGTGCACCTGCACTAGACAAGTGGGGCCACGTCCTCAGGTGTCCTTAGTTTCCCCCTGAGCTTTGAAGCAGTCTGAGTGGTTCCCCACACTAGAGCTATCAAAGTAATGTTAAATTGCTATTAGCATATTCTTTTAAATAAGTTAATGTAATAGGTTTTTAAAACCAGTTTCTATTAAAACTAGTTCCTACCACCTTGTCTGAAATTGTGCATTGCTTGTATTTGTTATTTTGTAAATATGTGTGTGTTTATTAATATATTTTTGTTCTTTTATCTTTAAAATAAAAATGGTTTAAAAATGAGGAAACTTCTGGGTTTAAGGTAGACTTCCCCATGCTAAAATTCAACAATGAAATAAACAATTCATTGTGTCCACAAAGCAGGTGTTGTTTTCATGGAACTGAAAGAACAACCTAGGGTACCATAGGGGATCACAAAAAAGATTTACCTTTAACCTTTGAATGTTCAGATTTCATTGGAAGAAGTTAATGACCCAAGACCAAGTTGATTACTTTGTTCTCACGATTCAGCTTGTATAGTTCATCAGTCTTTTCCACTACTTTCCGTATTCCCTCCACCTGAGGAATTCACCACACGGTTTTCCAGCATTGTTACACCGCTCTGTTTTTCTACTTGACTTGAAAGACTTTTAGTCTTAGTCATGGATTTATATGCTGGGAATTGAGAGCACAGCAGTGAATAGGTAGTAAAACCTCGGTCACAGAACTAACATTTTAGTGGAAGAAAATGGTGACATGAAAGTGGTAAGTGAATGAAATGAGGGCAGGATATGATCTACATGAAGAAGGACAGTAATTGGTAGATACGATGAAAAGAGAAAGTGGTGTGATTCCTTAGGTCAATGACTCACAGTTTAGTCATAGTCAGAGTTAAACGTTTTTAAAATTTATTTTAAAAATAAAAGAAGCAAAACATATTAACAGACAGACATCCATTTACAAAATAGCATAAAACAATACAAGCAATATGGAGTTACAGGCAAAGTAGTAGGGAATTATCAATGGTTGTTATATTACATACTAATATTTTGAAAGTGGTTTCTCAGGAAAACAAATAGAGACATGCGAGATTGATCAAATAATTAATCATTAACCTATCCTTTCAGTAAAGTGAAGGATCCTAGTCAATAGTTCAACTATGTTAACTATCCTGTATATACATACGTACATAATTTCCCTTTATATATACCTAATTTCCCTTTCTCTCCTTTCTCTTTTCACTCAGCCCGGTTGCTCTTTACTTTTGAACATGTTCCTTTCATTTCACAATGTCTTTCATACCTCCTATTTTTATTCACTCTTTCAGGTTCTTAAACTAGTGAGACAATACATTGCTTACATATGGAGGTCTTTTTTATTTCACTTATTAGTATGGTCTCTAGTTTCAAGCATTTATCTGTAAAAGCCTCAAGGTTATCTTTCTTTATAGCTGAGTACTATTCCCTTATATAGAAGTACCACAATTTTTTTTATCCATTCCTCAGTGGATGCACATTTGGGTTGCTTCCACAACATAGCAAATACAAATTGTGGCACTATGAACATGGGTGTACATGTATTGCTATGATATAATGTTTTCAGATCTTCTGGGAAAATACCCAGTAGGGGAATGGCTGGGTTGAATGGGACCTCTAGACCTAGTCTGCTGAGGAATCTCCAAACTGGTTTCCACAGTGGTGTCACCAATCTACATTCCCACCAGCAGTGGACAAGAATTCCTATATCTCCACAGCCTCCCAGCATTTGTTATTGGTTGATTTCTTAATGTTAGCCATTCTTACTAGGATGAGATGAAATGTCAATATTGTTTTACATTGCATTTCTCAAATGACTAATGATGTTGAACATTTTCTCATGTATTTATTTTCCATTTGCATTTGTTTATCTGAGAAGTGTGTGTTCATCACAGATGCCCATTTTAGGATTGGGTCTTTGAATTTGGGGGGGTTGATGTTTTTTAATTCTTTATATGTTCTAGATAGAAGACCTTTGTCTGAGGGACAGTCAGCTAAAATTTTTTTACAGTTTGTGGGTTTTGTTTTTACTCTGCTGGTGATTTCTTGCGATGTACAGAAACCTTTGAGTAGGATGAGATCCCAGTTGCTGATTCTTTGAAGTATTTACTGTGTGGTTTGGTTTTTATTTCAAGAACTCTCTGCCTACCCCTATGGCTTCAAGGTTTTTACCTACTTTCTCATCCAATATATTTAGTGTTACTGTTTTAATATTGAGATCTGTGATCCATTTTGACTTGAGTTCGGTGCATGGTGATAGACTTGGGTCTATTTTCAGTCTTTGGCAGGTGGCAAACCAATTCTTCCAGCATCATTTATTAAAGAGGCTATCTTTCTTCCAGTCAGTTTGTTTGGCCCCTTTGTCAAAGTTTAGGTGGCTGAACATGTTTGTGGTTGTGTCTGCATCTTCCAGTCTGTTCCATTGATCCTTTGGTCTGTTGTTTAGCCAGTACCAGGTTGATTTTATCGCAGTAGATTTGTAGTATAATTTCAGGTCAGGGACTGTGATTCCACCTGACTTGTCCTTGTTGCCCAGGATTGCTTTTGCTATTCTGGGTCTCTTCTGGTTCCAGATGAACTTAAGGAATGTTTTCTCTAGATCTGTGAAATATGCCAATGGTAGTTTAATGGGAATTGCATTGAATCTGTACAACAATTTTGGTAGTATGACCATTTTCACAGTGTTGGTTCTTCCTATTCATGAGCAAGGAATGTTTTTCCATTTATTGAAATCCTCTTTGATTTCTTTTTTCAGAGTACTATAGTTTTCACTGAATATATCTTTGAGTTCTTTTATTAGATTGATTCCTAAGTATTTCAATTTCTTGGATGCTATTGTGAAAGGTATGGTTTCCTTAATTCCTCTCACAGTCTGTTTGTTGTTTGTGTATAGGAATGCTATTGATTTTTGGGTGTTGACTTTGTGACCAGCTGCACTTCTGAATTTGTCAACTAATCCAAGGAGTCTTCTTGTGGAGTTTTTGGGGTCTTCCATATAGAGTATCCTGTCTTCTGTTAGAGTGATAATTTCACTTCTTCCATTCCTATCCTTATTCCTGTTATTTCTCTCTCTTGTCTAATTACTCTGGCTAACGCTTCCAGAAATATGTTGAATAGGAGTGGTGACAGCAGGCATCCTTGTCTTGTGCCTGATATTAAAGTAAGTGCTTTTAGTTTTTATCTATTTAGCATGATGTTGGCTGTTGGTTTGTCATACATGGCTTTTATCAGATAGAGGTAAAGACCAGCAATTCGTATTTTCTGTAGGGTTGTTTTTTATCATGAATGCATGTTGGACCTTGTTGAAAGCTTTTTCTTCATCTATTGAGATGATCGTGTGGTTTTTGTCTTTGGTTCTATTGATATGGTGTATAACATTAACTGATTTGTGAATATTGAACCATCCCTGCATTCCTGGAATGAATCTGACTTAGTCATGGTGTATGATTTTCTCAATGATTTGCTGCATTCTATTTGCTAGTATTTTATTGAGCATCTTTGTATCTATATTCATTAGGGAGATTGGTCTGTAGTTCTCTTTCTTGGTTGGGTCTTACTCAGTTTTGGTATCAGTGTAATACTTGCCTCCAGAAATGAGTTAGCAAGAATTGCTTCCTTTTCAATTTCATTGAAGAGTTTGAGGAGTGTTGTATTAAATCTTCTATGAATTTCTTGTAAAATTCTGCTGTGAATCCATCAGGGTCTGGGCTTTTCTTTGTTGATAAGTTTTTAATCACGTTTTAAATCTCATGAATTGATATTGGGTTGTTTAGGATTTCTATATCTTCTTGATTCAACTTTGGTAATTCATACATTTCTAGGAATCTGTCCATTTCTTCTGAGTTTTCTATCCTATCAGAGTACAGATTTTCATAGTAGGCATTAATGATCTTTTGAATTTTTGTACGGTCTGTAGTGATTTCATCCTTTTCATTCCTTATTGCATGAATATGACTTTTTTCCCTTTTTTTGATAAGTTTGGCTAGGGGCTTATCAATTATATTTATTCTTTCAAAGAAACGGCTCTTTATTTTTTGCAGGATTTTCTTCATCTCAATTGTATTAATTTCTGCCCTGATCTTTATAATCTCCTTCCTTCTTTGTGCTTTGGGCTGGACTTTTTCTTTTTCTAAAAGTTTGAGGTACAGCATTAGGCTAGTTATTTGTTCTCTTTATGTGTGAGTTCACTGCTATAAATTTCCTTCTTAGGACTGCTTTCGTTACATCTCACAGATTCCAGTAACTTGTGTCTACATTTTTATTTGTTTGTAGGTATGTTTAAATTTCTTCTTTAATTTCTTCTGTTACCCATTGGTTGTTTAGGAGGTTGTTATTTAATTTACAGGTGTTTATGGAGATTTTGGAGTTCCTTCTGTTGTTAATTTCCAATTTCATTGCACTATGGTCAGATAATATGCATGGGATAATTTCAGTTCTTTTGCATTTAGGTAGGTATGCTCCATTGTCTGGAATGTGGTCTATTTTAGAGAGAGTCCCATGTGCAGCTGAGAAAAATGTGTATTCTGATGTGGGGTGGAACACTCTGTAAATATCTACTAAGTCCATTTGTTCACAGCTTTGGTTTGTATCTATTATTTCTTTGCTGATATCTTGCCCAGTTGACCTATCTCTTTGTGTCAGAGCGGTGTTGAGGTCCCCTACTAAAATATTGTTATTATTTGTTTTTTCTTGTCTGGTAAGATTTGCCTTATATAGTTTGGGGCTCCGATATTTGGTCCATATATATTTAGGATTGCTATCTCATCCTCTTGCAGTTTTCCCCTAACAAATGTGTGGTGACCTTATCTCTTTTGATTGTTCTTGGTTTGAAGTTTACATTGTCAGCAAATATAATAGCTACACCTGCTTTTTTCTGGGTTTCTGTTGCATGGAGTATTGTTTTCCTTCCTTTGACTTTCAGTCTATGAATTTCCTTGTGAGTAAAATGTGTTTTCTGTATATGATCTATTGTTGGATTTTGTTTCTTAGTCCCCTCTGCCAGTCTGTTTCTTTTGAGTGGTGAATTGAGGCCATTTACATTTATGGTTATAACTGATATGTGTTGGCTTGTCATTGTCATTTTATTTACTTGCTGTAGGATTTTTTACTTTTTCTACCTGTTTGATTGATTGCTCTGCTTGAGGGTTCCTTTCTATTGTTGTTCTTGAAATTGCAGTCATTTTCTTCTCTGTCTGGAATGTCTTCTGGTACTTTTTGTAAGGATGGTTTCACACTCATGAAGTTCTTCAGTTGCTGTTTGTCAGGGAAATATTTTATGTCTCTATTAAACTTGAAGGAGAGTTTAGCAGATATATCAATTTTGGTTGGAAGCTGTTTTGTCTTAGGACCTGTAATACTTCCCTCCAAACTCTTCTTGATTGAATGGCTTGTGTTGAGAAGTCTGCCATGATTCTGATGGGCTTTCCTTTATAGGTGATCTGTTTCTTTTCTCTAGCAGCTTTTAAAATTCTGTTCTTTTGCTAGAGATCTGGGATCTTGATTATTATATGTCTGGGTGTAGTTTTAATATGGTTATGACTAGTAGGAGTTCTATATGCCTCATTTACTTGTATCTCAGGTTGTGTTTCCATGCTTGGGAAATTTTCTTCTATTATTTCTGCAAATATTCTTTTTATGTCATTTGTGTCACTTCCTGCTCTTTCATTGACTCCTATTAGTCTGACATTATTTCTCTTTGTCTTGTCTTGCAGCTGTTGAATTGATTTTGCCTGGATCCTTGTTGATTTTAAGAGATGCTTCCTTTCATAATCACTAGCTGCCATGCTGTCTTCAAGATCTGAAATTCTATCTTCAGCTTCATTCAAGTGGTTTTACAGGCTTTCAGTGGAAGTTTTGACTTCCTGGAAACCTTCTTGAGTCTGTTTTATGCATTCTAATTCATTCCTATATTGCTCATGTAACACTTCCATCCATTGCCTATGTTCACCTATTTTTTTTTATCTATTTCTTCTATTGATGTGCTGAGCAATTTTTTCATTATTATTGTCATTTTGTTTTTTGCCTGAGAGATTATTTCTGATCTGATCTCATGTATGGCCTGATGGAGTTGTTTCTTTACTTCTATTGCAATCATTTCAGCAATTGTAGGTGTGTGTTTACCAAGTTCTCCTATGTCGATGTCTCCTGCATTTGTTCTGAGTGAGGTGGAGTTCTGAGATTGTGTTTTAATCCTTTGTCTTGTCATGTTTGATGCCAGAGGAAGAACGTTCTGTCTCCCTGTTTTCTGGCAGTTCATCAAAGGTCACTAGTGGTCCTTGTTTTCCTGGTGATCAGACTTGACCCGCAGTGTCCACTGAGATGTGCTACTTAGTCTGGGGTCTTCTGGTAGATGGGGAAGTGTACCTAGTTCTCCCAGGTCTCAGATGTGAACTGTGATGTCAGTTGATGGCAGACAGCCTGATCTGGTGTCTCATTGCAGCTCAAGGTATGCGTGTGACCCAGAAGTTGGCTGCACTGGTGGCACAATCATGGATCAGTCATCTTGTGACCTCAGGCAGTTCAGGGCATATGCAGATCCTGGACACAAATTGGAAGGTCAAAAATTTGTGAAGCACCTGATTCTGTGTTTACATGCTGCTCAAGGCATGCACAGGAGTCTGATGTGGGCTGTGTTGGTCTTGATCAGGGACTGCCTGAGTCTGTGACCTCCAGATCAGGGCACAAGTAAAGCCCAAACACACACTGTGGTGATAACAGTTCATGCACCCCCTGCCCTAGTACCTCTGGCAGCCCAGGGCACGTGCAGGTAGGGCCCAAACACCAACCATGGTGTTAGCAGCTCCTGGGCCTTCTGAGTGAGGACCTCCTATTTGCACCAGGCACACAGAGGTTGGAGACTCATACTGCATTGGTGGCAGGGTCATAGGTCACCTGCTCTGCCCCCAGGAAGTAGATATGAAGTACCTTCTCTGGGCTTTCAGCTGTGAACTGTGGTGTCAGCAGGTTGCACACCACCCGATTCTGCATCTCCAGTCAGTTCAGGATGTGCAAAGGAGCCAGATGTGGGCTGCGCTGGTGGTGATCAGGGACCACCTGTGACTGTGACCTCTAGAAGGTTAGGGTACAAGTAAAGCCCAGATGCAAACTGCAGTGATAGCAGTTCATGCACCCACAGACCTAGTATGTCCATCAGTCCAGAGCACAAGCAGGGAGGGCCCAAACATGAACCCTGGTGTTAGCAGCTCCTGGGACTTCTGAGTGAGGACTTCCTGTCTACACCAGGCATACAGAGGGCAGAGACTTAGTTAGAGTTGACTGTACATGTGTTTTGTTTTACTTAACTGTGATGCCAAGATTCTATTCCAGAGTACTTCTCGGTGTTGGAATGTGGCCAGCTGAAATTTTTACAAGCTTTCTAGGTGAGTCAGATACACAGTAAGAATTAAGAACTATGACTTCAGAGGAAAACTTTTTAAAGAAGATGATACAAACATGACTTGAAACATGAAGTAACGTGAAGGACATTCTTTAGTTAATCTTTCAATGTATTGCCTGAGGCATAACCTAGCCTCGGTTGTTGCATTCTGGAGGAAGTCTAGCAGAAGCTGTGTGAGCCCTGGGGGGCATGGACACTAAATGCTTTGCTGTGATATGCAGAAAGGATGGCTATCTAGTCTAGTCTCAGGCCTATGGTGATTGAGTTGTATTGTTCTTGCTAAAGTGGTTGATAGCCACCCACTAGCCGAGTTGCCTCTTTTGTTTTATCTCAATAAAAGGTTATTGAAAAGGTGATTCGAGACCACAAAGAGGCTGTAAGTGCCCTGATCCCAGAACATTGTCTCTCTTGTATTTCTTTTTCTTCTTATTTTTTTATTCATCCGCAGGTACCTTGTTCTCGGGACCTGTTCACCTTGACAGAAATGGATAATACACCAACAGGAGAGGAAGAAGCCATCCATATTCCAGAGGGTAGAAAGGTTGCTCCAGAGAAAGGAAACAGCAGTTGTAATGACCATGCGGCGGGAAAGACACTGGCATGCGTGAGAAACAGAATCAAGACCAGCACAGCTGGAGAGCAGTAGTGGAGAGGTAGAACAGAGATGCAAAGCAGCATGCAGACAGCAGTTCATGGCAGAGCTTGGTTTTTGGTTTATACGGAAAGAGAAATAATTGGCAAGTTTGAATCAGATGAGCAACAGGACCCATCACATCAAACAAATTTTGAGTGGTAAAAGTAGCTGGGAGAGACTAGGGTAAGGAGGCTCTGTCCTCAGTTCAACAGAAAAATGATGGTGGTGGCTTAGGTTGGGGTGCTTTGGAAAAAGTGGTAGCAATGGAGTAGAAGGAATGTAAAGAAAAGGGGACATTTCGGAAGAGGAAGTGGAGAGTGTGTGATATCTAGTGTTTTTAGGAAAAGATGCAGGTTAACCACTCAAATATTGATAGATCTCCCCGTTTCCAGGACAGAGCACCATGCCACTTTACAGGCCCTTGGTTTCCCTTCTGTCATCTTAATGTGTGCCTGACAGAAGCTCAATTAAATCATAGACAAAGATGTATCTCATACGGGACAAAGCAAAGTGGTTGATGTAGAAATAAGAGCTCTTTTGGAAAGGAGGTACTGGTATGATAGCTGCTCAGCCTTTCTCAAAGTCCCCTGTAGGCATCATTTTATAGCATGAATCATCTCTCATGAATGACAGAATGCTCAAATATAAAAATTAGGTAAATTCTGAACTTCTCACACGAAGGTGTGTATGTTTTATTCAGGTAAAACATACACATTTTCAAAGTGGTCAGTTTTTTTTTTTTTTTTCCTGAGGTGAGTGTCTGTCTTGCTGGCTGTAGGCTGCCCAAGTAACTGTGATTGTATTAAAAATGCACATGGTTGGTTGCTTATAAAGGAGGAAGAAGATATTCAATGATTGCATTTGGAAATAAGTGTGGGAAAACCATCTGAAAATAGGATTTCTAAAGTAATATCATGTATAGAAATCCACATACATTCAAGGAAACCTTGTAAATGAGAATCTCCTATGGATGTTTTCCCAAAAAAGTCTTCAAATTTCATGTGACAAAGGAACACTTGGAAAAGATATTTTAAAGCTTTCACTGAAAATTTACCAAAAGTTTACCTTAGGTTTCCAAAACTTAAAAAAATAAACTTTTATCCATACCCTGTCAATGCAAGTTACTTTTGTCTGAGGCCACATTGGCAAAGTATTCATTTATGTGTTTTGCAGAGATCCAATATCTTGATTTATTGAACTAGTAAGGAAGAAATCTTTGATTTTCTTTCTGTAAGTAAAGGGAGGAAACAGAGAGAACATGAAAACATGAACAAAAGTAGCGTCTTTTGATGTTTTCTTTCCCCTCATGGATTTCTTAGTTCTCTGTAATAAATACCTTCCATGAGTACTTAAAAATGGGTTTTGTTAGCCAGAGAAACTTTCCATCAACTTTCTTGCCAAAATTAAGACTTCCTGACATGCTATGTACTAGCCCAATAATAACAGTCTCTACCTCTAAAATTTTAACTGCATGTAGAAAAGCATCTTAAATCATACATTTATTTTGCTACTTGTCTTTTACTGAGTTTTACTTTCCTTTCTTTTTGAAGGATTATTAGGATTAGTTTCTTGGAAACTGTACTAAGTACTGGACTGAAGAAATATTCAGTAGTTGACAAAGAGGTGAGGATCCTTTTTTATACCAACCTGCTGATTCACCTTTGGTTTCAAGAGATTCTGCTGCTATGTAGGCAAATTCATCTCAGGTGGAAGGTATAGAAGGTCAGATGACTGGAACAACAGTAGAGAATTCAACAGAAGGGATTACAGGACTCCTTCCTTCCCACTTTGTCCTTTTAGTCTTTCCTTTTCCAAGGGAATAGTTTGAGTTTCTTTTTGGTGCAGCTTTCATTGCCCAATTTATCTTTTGGCCCTGTACACAGAACACAATTTTATCAAGTTCTGAAGCTCTACTAGCACCTTCTCCCAGCTTTTACAAACTTGCTGGAAGCTAAACACATAAAGAAAAAACACAGGACTGATACACATTTCTTTTCTTGTTCAGCTCCCTCGGGAATGGCCCGATGCAACATGGATAAAATGATTACACACTTCAATCTAGGCTGGTATAATTATAAAGGATGTCTAGTTGCGTGGCATACATGTCCATACAAAGAACCAGTGACTTACATGGCATTACTTTTTCTGCTGATAATTAGCGTCCAAGATTTTCTCTTCGGACACAAAAACTAGAATGTCCTATATAATCCTTAATATTATGGACTGAAACATCTACAGACTGAGCTGGAATAAACCTTTCCTCTTTTAACTTTGGGTGTTGGGTGTTTTGTTTGAGCAATGAAAGAAAACTGAGACACTGATGAATATACAAGGGGAATTTATTCCCTACTGGAGAATAATGACTGTGCGTTCTCTCCTTCCTACCGTATGTCTGCAGTCAAATGTCTGACTCAGCCAGAGAGAGGACTATAAACAAAAACAGAGCTGGGCATGGTGGCACACGCCTGGGAGGCTGAGGCAGGAGGATCATCACAAGTTTGAGACCAGTCTGAGCTACAAAGTGAACTCAAGGCCAGCCTGAACTGCACAGGGAGACCCTGCCTCAAAAAGTCAAAATGACACAAAAACCCACAAACAAACAGAAAAAGCTGTCCTTCTAAGCAGCTTCACCCTGAGGTTCCTCCTAGTAACTCCTGCCTTTCAGGAGCGTGGCTGCAGTGTGCGGTGGGCGGTGGCTATGCCATGGAACATGTCATGGAACGTGGGAGAACAGGAGTTGGAGGGAGAAGCTGTAGATATTATCAGGGGGATTGGTAGGTAATTACCTGGAAATCACCTTCTGCATTCTCCCGGGCACGCTCGCACATCACTCAGCAGAGAGCAGAATATCTTACTGTAAAACACAGAGTGATCTTGGGATACATGTATACAGTTCATTCCTGAGGTTTCTATCAACCATTCTCACCCTTTTCTTTTCAAAATCTCCATTAACTCTTAATTTCTGTAATTCATTTAGATATTGCTCAAGATACTTTCTCGTACCAGATAAGTTCCATGAACTGCTAGTGCATTTAGATATTGAGGTTGAATAGTCTCAGGAGACAGCTCTTCCAGCAGAGAGGGCCTAGAAGCTGCTCCTACTTGAGGGAATCATGTGTGACATGGATGGCTCAAAAGCTTTGTTCCAGTTCACTTGCCATCAGTAAAGCCCTGCTTGACTGACCACTCTGTGTAATTTCAAACTGTATGTACATGTATTTATTTGATTTAGGCCATCATCTCCTCCCATGAAACTGTGTTTACTTACTTTTCATTTAACATTTCCACATACTCATGAGAGTGAGGTTAAAGTTTGTGTGCATGTTCTTTAATATAATAGAAAACATGTAGAATATTCTTAGATAATAGTTTTTTAAAAATGCATATACTCCTAAGAAAAGTGTCTTGTTATGCTTTCTAATTAGTTTATTAGAACTACTTTGGAATGTAATGAGGAAATTGAAATTTTATAGAAGGATGAAAGACTGATTTGAGCTTTGAAAGAGGAATTCTATTAGAATACAGAAGGGTACAAATGTTTAAAAAAAGTTATTGCTATTTAGGTTGGTGAAAGTAGATTATTTATGAGGGAAAAATATATTAGAAATGCCATGGTGAATGAACCCTAAAATGGTTTTTAAAATTCAAAATGTGTGCTTTGCCTCCTTGGAGGAAAGAGTTCGCCATGGAAGTTTGAATTCATCCTTAATGTGATTTTTAAAACAAGTTTAGAAGTCAGTGAGAACAGTGTTCAAAATCTTGGTGGGTGAAATAGCTAATAGTTAATGGTGCAGTAGAGAGATGGAAAACAGAAATGTTATGAGACGAAGTTCAAATAGACATTACATGTAAGAAGATACGTCATCTTCCTGTTTGTTAGTGAACTGTCATTTGATGCTATAATTAATAGGACTAAGCAAGAAATTCTAGCCCCTAGAACAAATTATTAGCTGGGGTGATGCTGTGCTAGAGAAAAGAACAAAATTTATTTTTTAAAAGATTGGACATTATGAGTTAATTCTAAAAATCTTAGAGTTATGTACAAACTTTCAGTGATACCTGGAAAGTTGAAAAAATACACAGGAAGGAAAAGCAGACACCAGGCTGCAGACTGGTGATCTATGTGTAGTATATAAACATGTAAAAATAGGTTATATTTCACTCTACATATGATGCTAATCAATGAACACTGTATTTTACAGAGGAAACTTATCTGTGAACTTTATTATATATATTTATTTTATTTTACAAAGAGTTTTAAACACTATGCAGTCATTAGTAGGACTCTGCCTGCCCTGCAGCTGCCTGAATATGACCCAGCAGGAACACAGAAACTCTCCTTGTATCTGAGCAAAGTAGTTTAGCGAAAGAGAGGGTCTGCTCTTCTGTTCACAGTTGTGACTACTTTTTGAGAAAGTAACTCGTTTTCAGGTTAGCCTGGCATCTGTGTCTTTCTGCCGGCCCCTGTGACGTCAGAGATCCCAGTCGGGTCGAGCTGCCCCATCTCAGGCTGCAGGGACCTGTGCTGGCTTTCGTCCGCTTTGTGCTTTCCAAAGCCCGGTCCTTTGGGACTTTCTGGGGCTCGTGTGCCATTTCTGCACTTCCCAGCGCCAGACTTCTGCTTAGGGAAGATCATCACAGTGCTTAAGCCACCTTTCTTCAGGTTTTCCACAACTTTCAGGAAAAAGCATTTCTTAATTGAAATAATCAAGTAGCCAATGTATGACCATGATTTGATTTCCAGGTGGTATTTAAGGTGTTTGGCTAAGGCAGAGGAGATTTGAGGTCAGGGCGAAGCTAAATATTAGGATTTATTGGCTATTATAGCTTGCTAATTCCTTCATATGAACTTTAGAAACAATTTGTTTCATTCCAAAAATATCAAGATCTTTTTTCTAGGGACAGCTTTAGATTTGCAGATTAATTTAGGGAAATTTAACACCCTTGTAATGGTAAATCTTATCTAAGAATCAGGTGAATTCTTTCTTTTCACCTTTTTTTTTTCAGGAACATTCTAAGTTTTCTTAGAAGTTTTTACTTCTCTTATTAATTATCCTGAAGTTTGTTTGCAAATACTGTATATAACATTCTAAAAGTTGTTTTTGTTGAGACTAGCTTATATTTATACCAGTTCTTTTAAAGTTTGTAATAGTTTTGACTTTGACTCTCTAAGCTTTACAATTTCTACAACCTCATGATCTGGAAATTTTGAGAATTTTTGCCTATTTTCCATAAATTCTACAGCATACTCTTCTTTTCCTTTTTCTCTTCCCTTCTCCTCCCTTTTTTAGATGTTAGCAAGAAGTTGATTATAAGCTAAGGATTCTCTTCTTGCATAACCTGTATTCCTATTAAGCTTTATGCTGGATCTGTTTCTTTGTAAGTATACTTGTAAATAACCAGAAAGCATTCCACTGTTGTTTTATGATTTTTTCTTCTTTTGCAATATCGGGGATTAAATAAAAGGTTTTACACATGCTAGTTAAGCATTCTTTTACTATACTATATCCCAGGCAAGTGAAACTACATAATAAACCAGAATGGAATTTTCATTTTACCAACGTTGCTTTAGCAACTGTTTTACCTTGTATCTAAATGTCCCACAAAGCTGCACGGGGTCACAGAGGAGCAGTCTAGGAGGGGACCAGATCAGCGCGAATGATGCGTGCATGAAGCGTGTGGTGCCTGGATTAAGGCTGCCGCACCCTAGCTGTGGGTGGCACCACCCAAAACGTGGGTAGCCTGCATGAAATACAAAGCCTAGCTGGCCTTGTTGCTGGTCTGCTTTCCTACTGCACTGCTTCCTGCCCTCCCTGCCTGCCCTGCTGTACTATGGCCTGTTTCTCCCCTGCAGTGCCCCTCCATCATACTCCCCTGCCAGCTGAGTATGCACTGAAACCTCTGCACACTGTAAGCTAAATAAACATTTTTCTCTTAACTTGTGAATATGAGGTGTTTTGTCTCAGCAATGAGAAAGTAATTAGAGAGCACCTATGGCGACGAGGCATCAGCTTAGGCTCAAGAGTCATGCAGGCCTCTCTGTGGTTAGACAAGTGCAGCATCTCTAGATTCATTTCCATTAGTGCACAGACTTAGTCTTCTAGTTGGTGAAATAATTGGCAGTAATATTATTAGGCATAAGTCAGAAATTTACTCTTACCAGATTTTATTTGTTGGGAATGTCATCTTTTTTTTTTTTTTTTTTGCGGTACTGGGGATCGAACTCAGGACCCTGTGCTTGCTAGGCAGGCGCCTATTCCACTGAGCTATATCCCCAGCCCTCAGGAATGTCATCTTTTGTCACACTTTTTAAACTGAAGACTTACCTCAGGGTTATGTTTGTGGGAAGTAGAGAAATTAGAGTAAAATAGTGGACCGGAAAGAGTAGCAGTAAAATCTCTGTATGTGACGGACACGGGCGGTTTAGAACTACCGTCTATTATACAGAACTGGTAGACCAAACGATCCTCTAAAACTCAGATCTGACATTCTGAGATGCTTCTGTGACAGTTTAACTCTACCTCCTGTTTTCAGAAGGAAGGAAAGAGTTCCAGATAATACAGGCTGACCAAGGCTGTGCAGAGTGCTTAATTGCTACAGAACCAAACTAGAGGGGAGCCTTCTTAACTACCTGTTGTATTTTGAGGCTTCTCAGAGGAATGTTTCTGAGAGCCAGCCGTTCTACTGAAGACAGGAATCCCCAAACATTTGTTTACCCAAGAGTGGGCTGAGCTTCCCACTATGGCATGAACATACTTATTGGAATTCTCAGCCCATATTTCTTGACATAAACTATAATTTATATTCTAAGATCATTTTATTCAGGGACTTGTGATAGATGTAAATACAGGGATGATGGAAAATATGGTGTATGTTGAAATAAAAGAAATTTATTACAGGAAAAAACAAATTGCTACTTATCCCCCCTCAAAGTGCTTTTCTTTTTTGCACCCACTGCTTTCTCTGCCGCTTTCTGAAGCAGTTCAAGTCCTCTTTCTTGAGTGTCTCTACCAGGTGGGATCAAAACTACAGTGCATGCCGCTGCTGAGTGCCGTCCAATGGCAAGGCAGATTTGCACACACATTATGTATGTCCTTATCCTAATTATTCACTGGACCTGGCACCTTGTGACTATCAGTTCTCCTTCAAACTCAAAATGACCAAGGGAGATACCTTTATGTACGTACACAAGGGTTACTTGTTTATTGCTTTTAACTCACATTCTGCTTGGCATTTAGCTTAAAGCCTTCCTTTTTTAGAGAAGTTTTTCTGTTATTAACATATATCGTGGCACAGCAAAAACTAGGGTGGCGTTTCTTTAACAGCTTAGGTATTCCTCTCACCCTCAATATTTAATATCTTGTTCAAGCATGTATCTTCCCATCTAAGGAAGAATCTAGTTGATAAATATGTTTATAGTGATTGTTCAAAGTAGCGGTGTTCAAAACCAGTGGTTGTCCCAATTAGCTAACTTTTCACCTTTCATGAATATTTTCCTTCTCCTTTGAGACAGAAATAGTGCTTCCCTCCATGGCTATCTTAGCAATTTGTTTTTAAATAGTAAAATGAAATTTGTCTTGTTTTTCTCCCTAGGTAGCCTATAGTTTCCATCTAGAATGGAAATTCCTCACTAGACCATAAATTCCTCTATCGTTTGTTTATAATACCTTAAAGATGGCAGATTTTCCAAGTATTTATTAGGCTGATTAAATTCATTGTGCAATATTTTTAAACTTCTTGAAAGCATTCAAATATGTTTCAGAGGATGCAATTTTAACAAGGTACAGGGGTTTTGACAGATAATTCATGGATAATAACGATTATTAAATCCTTAGCCCTGGTAATGCAGAAACACAAGGGAAGAATTTGTTGTTCAGCCTAAGGTTTGGAAGACAGAAGAAGAGCTCTGGAAAGACTTTGAGGGCAGTGAAGCACATTTACAAGGCTCTGGTTTGTTGAATCTGTTTGAAATAGTAGGAAGAGGGGAGTGTAGGTAAAGCACACCATGGTCTGTGATAGAACTGTTAACAATCTGACAGAGAGGTGTCGGCATCACACCTTCTTTCTCTGCTTCTGGACACATAGTAGTTGGGAGAATTTATTTCTGAGGGCAAACTTGGACCTGTGAAGAGCTTGTGACACAAACAACTCAGTTAATATGCCAGTGATGGATCGTCTTTTTCTTTCTCTCACTTTCATTGAATTTGTGATCACAACCTGATTCACCAGGAAGGCCTGGAGTGATTCTAGGTCTCCAGTACTGATTAGGACTCACATACTTCAGCTAATACACAATGTCTTTAAAGAGTATTAAGGTCTTAAATCTGAACATTTTTATATTGGGAGCTGCTTTTAGCCAAAGGAATTGAAGAACATATGGGGAAAAGCTGTGCTTTCTGCACAAAGTCTAAGTCAGAATGAATGGGGAAAATGGCTTGACAGCCTGACAACATCCCTTGAGTCCCTCACCCATGCAGCCCAAATGGGCCTGGTTCTCCCTTTCATTCTCCACTCTCCACCCCCACATCCACCACAAACAACACTACCATCTCCCATGTCTTTATTTAGTCTCAGACATTGATCTGACAAATTTTCCCATTTTGAAGTATCCTAGGGATCTACCAGGTCATGATGTGTACAGAGTATTAGGGATTTTTAAAGAAAAAAGGCCACAGAAGTTTTAAATACAAATACTGCCTAACTGTGGGACATGGGGCAGGAAGGAGTTGACAGTAGAGAATTTCTTTGGGCAGGGTTAAAACTTCCTACCAGAGACTACCCTGACCCTCGACAATCTCTAAAGGAAGGACAGGTGCCCTCAAATGTGAAATCTTTTGAGTGTTGACATGACACCACAAGTGAAAAAGTCCACACCCAACCTCATGTGATGGGTTGCACTCAAAATGAGGCTCACTAAACATGTTGTGTAAAACTACCCTCAAGCTATGTGTATAAGGTGTATTTATGTGTATGAAACATGAATAAATTTGAGGTCTAGACTTGAGTCCCATGCCCAGGATACCTCATTATGTACAAATACTCCCAAAAAATCCAAAACACTGTGGACCTGAGCACTTTATTTAAGGAGTACTCAACTTGCCTCTAAATTAGAAGAAAATTCAGGAGATATGAACTTCACGTGGATTATCTCTAGCTGTGTAAGTTGTAATGTTTTTGTTGATTTATTTATTTTTGCCAGTTAGTTATAAACCATTTTATTTAAATGTACATCATATTTTTAGGATACTTAAAATGAAAATTCTCTTTAAAAGTCACTTTTGTGAACTCAGGAAGATTCTGGCCAGCAAGGAGGAATGGGCCAATGGAAGGGAGAGGTAGGAAGCCATCACAGGATTCTCCTCTCAGGAAATAGCGGTTAGCAGGAGGGAGAGTCGCAGGAGCTCCTCCACTGCCCTCATCAGGCATCTGATTTTCACAGGTAACTGCCCTTGTATGGCCCAAGCTGAAATGCTCTCCACAAAGAACTCTCCTCCTGCTCTCATTACTTTGCAGGGCTAAGGGGTAGAGGTGCACAAATAACCTAGCTTGAGAGGTGGAAAGAGCTGATATTCTGTTTAAATGTTGCACTTGGATAGTTCTGATTCCCAGATGATCAAATACCAAATGAAGGGTGTATTTTTAGCCTTCTAATGGGGCAACGTTTCATCAACTCTTCATCATCAGTGCTATTTCCAAAAGATCATGAAGGAAGCTCTGACCTGCATTAAATATTCTTGGCTTTGACCGCAGCACATGTTCTGCAGAAGGAAACTAATAAAATTTAACGGTAGATTCAAATCACACATTTCATTTCTAAAGCAGTAATGAAGTGACTGGAAATGTTTTACTATAACTTTGCAAAAAATCACTTGGATCCTTTTTTTTTTAGTTTTTCTTCATTAATTCAACAAATGTTTATTGAATGCTTATTATGGAACATGTATAGTAATAAATTGTTGGAAACATAAACACATCTTAGCTCTGAAAAACCTCATGGTTTGGAGGAGACAGTCTAATGAGGAAATTACCATAAATACAATGTGTCCATTACTACATAAAAAATGTGGTAAAGTATTCATGAAAAGTAGACAAGGTCTCTAAATGGAGAGGCAAGAGGAACCGGGCAAGATTTCACTGAGATGTCTCCTTATAAAGTATACCAGCCAGTGCTTACTAGAGCAGATTTAATTCAAGATGTAAAAATACGTATGAATCTACAAGAGAGGCATGCAATGGCCACCCACAGAATCAGGTACGGAAGAGTGCACCGGCACAAGAGTGCTGTCTGCCTGCCAGAGCTCTGAAGGGTCCAGGGGAAGGACTGGAGCTCACTATAGTGTCCTGTGCAGTGTGTTAGGGGCTGATGAGTCTCTGCTGGGTGCCAGGAGATAACGTCCAAGGTGAAGAGTGCAGCTGCCCCAGAGAAACAGACACGAGCCTTCCTTCTCATTTTCTTTTTACTCCTTTAGGCAGCAAGCCTATTGGTTGGTGCTCCTTACACCTAGGGTGGGTCTTCTGTCTTCAGCAATCCCTTTGGCCACACCCAGATCTATGCTGCTCCAATTTAGTTGGGCATTTCCTACTCAAGTTGACACAATTGGTTACTATAACACAAAGAGCATAGAAATTAGACAACAGCGAATGATAGACCTTCAGGGCTCACGGGCAGATACCATGTGCACATGCATGGGACACTGGTAAATTTATAATACATACTATGACATCATAGCATATGTGCACACAACTGTATTTAGTGCAATTGTGTTTGGCATCTGGATGCATGTATGTTATTGATTGGAATGACATTGGATGTTCTAGTAGCTTTTGTAGTTTATATTCATATAGTTTGAGAAAAATAGTTGAATATTTTGGTTTTGTAGTGTGTGTGTGTTTCTCTCTTGTGGTTAAATTGGCTTTCTTAAACTTTAGCTTGTGCAAGAATCACCCTGAGCTGGTTAAACATGTGTGATCTGGGCCATATTTTCAAAGGGTCTGATTCACACTTAGGTGGGGCACAGGAACCTGTATTAAAAAAACAGAAACTCTGCAATGATTTTGATTAAGGTTGACAGATAATTACATTTTGAAAAACAGCACTTTGGGGAGACTGTAAACAAAGGAATTTGTGTATTTGCTTAGCTTTTTATTAGCAGAACAGAGGAAGAGAAAAAATTGCTAAACAGTGTAGAAAAATACAAATGGAAGTAGTTGGAGAGGAATTGAGAGATATTGGACAGCAGGATCCTAGGTATTAAAAGGTAAGCTTTAATTGTTGTCTGAGGTAGAGAAGGAAGGTTACATAGGAAGGATCAAGGTGGCAGACTATAGTAATAATTCTATTTAACATGAAATATCACAAAAGAAGCTAAATGCAGCAATATTAACATACAACATCTTTTAAAAAGTATAATAGGAAATAATGACTGGAACAGAAAGACATATGGTCAAGTTGTGCTGATGTTTTGTTTGGATATTAAGTAACACTTTGGGCCCAGAAAGGTATTTATCATGTTGGGTACCATCCCTGCCTGTCCAGGTCTGGAAGGGATTTCTTCATGTTCGTTCGCTTTGAGAAGAAGTGAGCAATGATTTGTTACTGACATCATACTGGCTCACTGGGACATGTTTGGAAGGAAACAATTTAGATCTTGCTTTTGCAGTTCCCAACTACCATGTGTTTAATTATTCAGACTCAGGAGCCTGCATTCTCCACTGTGGGCCTGTGAATACTGACTTGCAATAATACTCAAAGGTTATTGCTGTGCTCTGTTAAATGCTACCTATGCATTAATGATAATTGGTTACAAATATGTCTTACACAGAGTACACAGAAAAGTTTGAGAACAATAATTCATTTGTTGCTTTCTGATATTACTGATTGGGATTTTAAAACAGAAACAAGAGCAACATAACATTCAACTGTGTTTCTTTTTAACTCATTAAGTTGTAGTGAGTATATTCTGAGAATACGACCCCTTTCCATGTGAACGCCTCCTGCCTCCTCCGTGCACTGTGACTATCAGGTAGAGAACAGTTGCAAGTACCAAGAGCAGGGCTCAAAGAATGGCCTTATCACACAAGAACTGTCCACTCCACCTCTGGCATGGAGTAAAATTGCCCTAGGAGGAGACACTGTCACCACATCAGCTGGAGTCAAGAGAGGACAACGAGGAGAGTGATGCACTGGCACTGCATTATGGAACAATAGTCTTTGGAGCCTCAAGAACACTACCAGATGCAGAGGGCAAAACATGTGATTGATCCCCGGGGTGGGCACACAGGGCGAGGAACATTGTCCCCACTCATCCTGGTGCCTCTTATAATTTAGATCTAAATGGTCCCCTGAAGCCTTGTGTACTCAAGGGTTGATGGATCGTGTGGGCCCTGTGCTCGCCGGTGGGCCCCTCTAGCAGTGAGCTCAGCAGCGGAGTGCCCTGTTAGGAAGTGGGGCCTGGTTAGAGGGTGGTCTCCCCGGGTATGGGGTATGATCTGAAAGTGAGTGTTTTTCCCATGGTGCTTCTTCCTCTCTCTGTTTTTTAGCCAGCATGAGCTGAGCAATTTTCCTTTGCCGGACCCTTCTGCTATTCCCTTCTTGTCTTGGAGCCAGGAGAACATGGACAAAACTGTGAGCCAAAATGAGCCTCTCTCCCTTTAAACTGGAGGTCGAATTTGTGTTCCAGAGATAAGAAAGTGACTAGAGCAGATTTTGCTGCCAGGAATTAGGTCATTGCTCTGACTATACTTCACCATGTGGTTTGGAAACCTTTGGAACGGGACGGATAGAGGAGTTTGGAAGGATTTGGAGGTGCCGGTTTGAGAAGATCAAGAACGCTGTAAACTGAGCTCGATACTGACAACAATGCATACGATAAAGACCAGGTTCAGGAGGTTTCAGCAGGAACGGGAACTCCATCGACAGCTGGGTTTGGACCATGGGTGTTATATTCGGGGGGAAAATTTGCCAGAACATTTCACTCAAGTCCTGTGACCTTGCAGGAGACTGAGTTTAAGGATCGCAATGTATAATCAAGAAATACTCATTTTTCATTACACTCAGGGCTGGTAAGTCCAAGATCACAGTTCTAGTGGACTCAGTGTCTAGTGGGGACCCACCTTCTCACTGTTTCCTCATCTGGTGGAAGGACTGAGCCAACTCTCTGGATTTCCTTTATAAGAACAATAACCTCATTCATGAAGCTCTGACCTCCTTACCTACACACTTCCCAAGTACCTCCTAATATAATCTCCTTAGGAGTGAGCGTTTTGATATATGAATTTTGTACAGAACACAGACATTCAATTGTTGGCCCCAAGAGGATATCTAGAGAGATATTTTCTGGAGAAAATTTCAGGAAGAACAGTAACATCAAGATCCCTGGGGCAGGACCATTCTTGGCATGTGTGAAGAACAGCATAAATCCAATACCAATAAGGTGGAGTGGTAATTAGAGTGATACAGAATAAAAACAGGAAGGTGTGGGGGTAGAAGAATTCAGATATTGTGGGGCCTTGTAACTCAAGAAAAAGACATTGGCTTCTATCTTGATCAGACTGGGACATGGTCTGCTATGGGTATGTGTCTGGATGTTCCCCCACACCCACATGCACTTTTAGATGGGGATTTTTTGGAGGGAGATGAATCTGGAGTTTCGTTTGATTTATAGTGCAGTGGTAGGATTAAAGGTGCTGGTATTAAGGGTGAGTGATTGCTGGGTCAGTCACTGACTGGATTGGTACTGCCCTAATCCCAGCAGTTTGGATAAGACAAAAGGTGGAGAAAGAGGCTTGTTTACTTCTTTTTTGCTGTTTATTGCTTGTTGATTTTGCTGATTTCCACTGCAGTGAACTGTTGCCCCTCTGCCATGAGTCACTCTGCCCTGCAGCCAGCCAATTATGGACAGAAACCTATATAAGTGAGCTAAATAAACCTTTCCTCTTTAACTTTGAGTGTCAGATATCTTGTCTCAGTAATGAAACACTGACCAAGACACGACAAATGGGAGAGCTTGTCTTTCATGGATAGTTTTTCTCTTATAGATCTGTCTAAGCATGCCAGGAATGCAAGGTCTTGATCATTCTTTTCTTTTTGTCTTTTTGAGACAGGGTCTCACTACACAGTTCAGGCCGGCCTTGAGCTCACTTTGTAGCCCAGGCTGGCCTCAAACTTGCAATGATCCCCCTGCCTCAACCTCCAGAGTGCTGGGGTTGTACGCATGTGCCAGCACGCCCAGCTTCACCATTCTTTACTCAAGCCATTTCTCAGTCATGTTAGTAATGAGCTGTTTTGAAGGGTGCCTTCCTTCCATGGTAAGCTGCATACTTCTCTAGTGCTTGGTCCATAATAATGAGCTCCTCAAGCTTTATATTCCTCCTCTATAATGCAGCCAAGGTCACATGCACGTGTTTATTTGTGCCTATTGATTTACACTCATGGATTTTAGAAGACATGAACAACTAATGCAATATGCTGATGCTCATGGCGCTTGCAGAGCTATGAATAAAAAAAATTCTTTGTCCACAGGAGTCTTTGTCTTTTGTCAGTATACTTCAGTCAGAAGTAAGTTTATTTATTAACTTAAAAGTAGAGTGAAATAAAATCTTGAAGTTTGCACTGTTTTGGGCAGCAATCACAGTTTTAATTAGTGGAGTGAGATGACCTAACCCATGTCATAAGAGGTTCCCTCTGGTTACTCTCTGGAGATCAGACTTAGGGGAGAAGGGCAGAAACGGAGCCCAGTGAAGAGACAACCACATTAGTCCAGGAGAGAGATGGTGGACATTTGATTGGGGTGGTTAGGTATTATTAGGAAAAAGTGGGCTCATTTTAAATATATTTGTCCAAATAGAATCCTTAACAAATTGAATATAATTTGTGAAAGAAAGAGAATAAAGGATGGATATAAGATTTGGTATAATCAATTATAAGATTTTTTAAAAGCTGAGATTATAAAATGGGGGAAGGATCTGGACATGGTGGGGTACCCTGTAATCCAAGCACTGAGGAAGCATGAAGCAAGTGAGTCCTGAGTTCAAGCCCAACCTGACAACTGGGCAACTTAGTGAATTAGCAAGACTGTCTCAAAAGTGAATGGATGGAGGGTTCAATGAATGAATAAAAGGGCTAATTGTAGCTCAGTGTAAACATCTTGGTTTCAATCCCCAATATGGGGAAAGTAGGTAGATTTTCCTAAGGTAGTGTTAGAAATTAAGTAGTTGTTTATTTTTTTGAGGAAATTATCAATGGTTCTTATATTGCATATTGTTATCTTCAACAAAGTTGCTCAGATTACTTAATATGAGAATGCAAGATTGATCAAAGACAATAAAAATAACTAAAAAATAGAAATGTTACAGAATTTCACTAAGCAAGATGGTAGGAATTTAACAATGGTTGTTATATTGCATATTACTACCTTCAAATTAATTGTTCAGATTACCAGATATAAGCATGAAAAATTGGTAAAAAATTTAAGCATTAACTGTCCTTTCAATAAACCAACATACATCAGTAGTATGATGAGCCCAGCTATCCTTGTATATCCATATATATTCTTCCCTTCTTTCTTACTTTTCTCCATTTCCTCATCCCAGTTGTTCCTTCCCTTTGAGCAATTTCTTTACCTTTCACAACATCTATTGTAACTTTTGAGTTTTATTTACTCTTTCAGGTTCTTACACTAGGGAGAATGTTTACACAGGGGGATCTGATTTATTTCATTTATGAGTATACTTTCTAGTTGCATAGAGTTTCAACCCCCAAAGACTCATGCACATCCCTCTATGCGAAAGGTATTTAGTCCATCTGCCTGAGTTGCCAAAGTCTAATAGTTTCAGCATTGCTTAAAAGTTCAAGTCCCAAGTCTCCTCCAAGCTGTATAGCAAACTTTTAGCTATGAGCCCTTAAACCCTTCCAACTTCAATGGCACAAAATAAACATTACCATTCCAAAATGTACAAACTTGGGGATACAGAGCATTGGAACCAAAGCAAGTCCAAAATCCAGCAGGGATTATGTCCTGTAGTTCCATGTGCGGCATCTGAAGCAATCTGTGGCACATTGTGAGGTCCAAATGGCTTGCATGAGTCCACCTCTATGGACTTCCAGTGGTTACAGCTCCCACGGCTTCTCTCTTGGGCCCACTTTACTCCCTCCTAGCAGCATTCCTCAGACAATCCACAGTCTTGGCTTTTCCCAACTTTTGAGGTCTCCACTGTAGCTTTCACTTCACACAGCTTCACACGCTGCCCTCTCAGGGGCACACTGCCTGGCCTCCCTTCTGAAATCTGGGTGGAAGCCTCCTTAACTTCAGAACTCTTGCATTCCGTATGCACCTAAATCCAGTGCCATGTGGATGATGCCAAGGTCTGCTGCCATCTGGAGCGGTAGCTACGCTTTCCCCTCTCTTGGCCATAGGGGTTGAGTGCCTGGCTCACTGGGCACTCTGAATTGAGTTCTGAGGAGCAAATTCTCTATGCTACCGCCATTCTGGAACCTGGTGCACCCATGACCTCCATTCTGGAACACGGTGCTCTGGCTTTCTTCTCAAAGCAAAGTCTTTCCACATTTGCAGTTTTGACGCTACAAGGGGTGGAGAACTGCTGTTTCTTGTGTTGCTCTCAGGCCATGTTTTGTATTCTCCTGTTCCTCCTCAGCAGTGGAGATCACCTCAACTCTATCTTTGCAATCCACAGCTTTACAGGAGCTTCCTTTCTGGCCAAGCCCACAACATTTTAAATCATCCTGCTGGGATCTTTGCTCTTGATTCTCAATATAAATCTGGCTAAAAGCCTCCAGCAATAGCCATGCCACTGCCTCAATGTTCAACTGCCTTGAAATTTCTTCTGTCAGATTAATTAGTCCACCACCCTTAATCTCAGTCTTAGACAAAGTATCTGGACACAAGCAAAATGCAGACAATCTTTCTGCCAAGGCATAACATACATAATCTGGAGTCCAGCACCCAGTGTAGTCCTTCCCAGCAGAAACATCCCTACCCTGGTCTTTACTGGCAAGATTGCTATTGGCCTTCTGGTCTTCTGAGCTCTGACCAGAATCTCCCATAGAGAAGAGCTGAAGGTGTTTCAGCTCTACTGTTTCAGATGACATCACCAAATCTTTCCAAACACTTCCCACAAGTCATTCCCAAAGGCTGTTGAACCACATGGTCAGGTATAGTCACAGCAATGACCCCACTCCTGGTACCAAATTCTGTCTTTGTTACTTTTCTCTTGTTGCTGAGACAAAATACCCAATGCCCAAAATGAAGGAAGGAAAGGTTTATTTAGCTTATATTTTGTGGAGGTTTCAGTCCATACTCAGCTGGCTCCAAGGCAGAGTGGCACATGGCAGAGGGCAACCATTTATGGCACCAGGAACAGCAAAGCAACAAAAGCACAAGGGAGCAGTAGCAGGGAAAAGCAAGTATCTTTCCCTTCCTTTTATGGTAAGTAGGCTACCCTCACCCAGGGGGCATGCAGCACTCACATAATCTCCATGCCCTTCTCTTGCACAGGCTGAGGATGAATACAAAGTTAAGCACCCTGGCTCCCTGCTGAATCACATAGTTAACTTTCTAAACTTCTCAAACTGACACAATGAACAACATCCCAGAGGGGTAAGGGCATGTCCTTTTCACCCTAAGATATAGAACTGCTGCATCACTTAGCTAAACCTCTAGACTCTTCAAATTGACACAATGTATCAACCATAAAATGTATGTAGTGAACTTCTTTATCTCTTGATTGTTCTTGGTTTGAAGTTCACATAGTCTGCAAACAGAATAGCTACCCATTCTTTTTCCTGGGTTCCTGTTATTTGCAGTATTGTTTTCCATCCCTTGCAATTTCATTCTATGGATTTCTTTTTGAGTTAAATGTGTTTCCTGTAATAGCACATTGTTGGGTTTTGTTTCTTGATCCATTCTTCCAGTATGCTTCTTTTGATTGGTGAATTGAGGCTATTTTCATTGACAGTTATAACTGATATGTATTTGCTTATCTTTCTCATGTTATTTTCTGTTGATTCCCTACTTTCCTGGTTTAATTGTTTGCTCTGATTGGTGACTCTCTTCTATTGTTGTTCTTGAAGTTGTGGTCATTTTTATCTTTCCAGAGTATCTTGCAGTACTCTTTGTAAGGCTGGGTTGGTGATCATGAGTTTCATCAGTTTTTCCTTGTCATGGAAGTATCTTATTTCTCCATTAATTTTGAAAGATAGTTTTGCAGGGTACATCGTTCTGGGTTGGAGATTGTTTTCTTTCAGGACCTGAAATACTTCACTCCAAGCTCTTCTTGGCTTTATGGTTTGTGTTGAGAAATCTGCAATCATTCTGATGGGCTTTCCTTCCTAGGTGATCTGTTTCTTTTCTCTAACAGCTTCTAATATCCTGTTCTTTTGCTCAATTTCTGTTATGTTGATTATTATATGTCTGGGCGTAGATTTATTTTGGTTATGGCTAATTGGAGATCAATATGCTTGTCTTACGATATGTCAGATTCTTCCATGCTTGGGAAATTTTCTGCTACTACTATAATCTTTTGATGTCATTTGTGTTGACTCCTGCTGTTACATCTGTACCTATCAGTCTTATATTGTTCTTCTTTGCACCATCTTGCAGCTTTTGAATTATTATTTCCTGATTCCTTATTATTTTTAAGAGATCTTGCCTTTCACGATCACTAGCTGCAATGCTTTCTTCAAGGTCTGAAAGTCTGTCTTCAGTTTTGTTCAAGTAGTTTTGCCCACTTTTAAGGGAATTTTTAATTTCCTGGTTATCTGTTTGAATCTGTTTTGTGCATTCTAATTCTTTCCTGTAGTGTGCATTTAATGTTTCCATCAGTTTTCTATGCTCCTCTATTTTTTTAATCTATGTGACCTTTAGATGTGTTGAGCAATTCTTTCATTATTGTTATTTCTTTTTTTACTTGAGAGATTATTTCTGATCTGATTTCTTCTATGGCCTGATGGAGTTGTTTCTTTACTTCAGTTGCTATCATTTCTGAAATTTCACATGTATGCCTTCCATGGTCTTCTGTGTCAATGTTTCCTAGTTTTGTTCTGGGTGCGATGGAGATCTGAGATTGCATTTTGCTCCTTCGTTTTGACATTTTTGAAGTTCCTGAAGTTCTCTGGGGCTCAGTGCCACTCCCACAATGGTGGAGTGTTGGGAGGCAGTTCACTGCATCTCTCAAAGCTGTGTGGGGCTCAGCAGTGCTCCTGTGATGGTGAGGGGGCAGGGTGCAGCTCACCGAGGCTCCCATAGTTCCTCGGGACTCAGTGTCACTCCTACAATGGAGGTGGTAGGGGATAACTCACCAAGGGTCCTGGAGTTCACTGGAGCTCAGCATAGTTCCCCTGATGGTGGAGATGTAGGCCACAGGTAACCAAGGCCTCAGAAGATGTCTAGGGTTCAGCATTGCTCCGAGGACAGTTGGGGGAGGCAGGGCATGGCTCACCAACAGCCCCAGTCTCTCTGGGGCTCAGTGTCTCTCCTGAGACAGTGGAAGGGTGGGGTGAGGCTTTCAAAGCTGTCTGGGGCTCAGCGTGGCTTCCCTGACTTGGGGATGGGGTGGGGTGTGGGGTGTAGCTCACGTAGTTTCCTGAAGCTGTCTGGGGCACAGCGCTGCTCCTGTGCCAGTGAGGGTCTTGGTGCTGGCTCACTGAAGCTAGCTTAGCACGGCTTCTGTGACAGTATGTTTTTCATCTGAGCACCTGCTGTTCTTGGAGCTAGAACAACTTGTTTCTGTGGCGTGCCTCACAGATGTGATTGATCTCCAGTTTTAGCCACTCTCCACACAAGGGCAGCCTGAACTACATGAGACCTGTTATGGAAACTGATGATGAGTGTCTGCCTCTCCGGTTTCCTTATAAAGGCAGGCTGCCGCCTGGCCCCTTAAACTGGACCAACTCAGCTCTGCATCCCATCAAGCATCTGGTGGCCACTGTGCTCCACGTCACTCCAATGTAGGTGCAGCTCACCCTCACCTCCACTTCAGTGCAACAGCCATTTTGAAGAAGGGAGGAGTCACCCCTGTGCAGCTAAGACCGGGGGGATGAGGGCTCTGAGCCCACAGCACACCTCTCCTGCCCCACAGTCTGGCTTCCAGTAAGTAGTTATTTATATACATGCTATGTCTGAGTTATTTCAGACATTTAAATTGGTACCAGGTAGTTAGATATATGCCTCAGAGCTTGGAGTTCAAGACATAGGTCAAGAAATGAGCTATAAAATTGTAAGAAGAAAAAATATTTCCATAATTCCAGTTTCCATAGATAGACACTGTTAGCATGCTAGTTTATATCTTCTTACCCCTGTTACCCAAGTACATTATTTAAGCAAAAAGAATGTTAAAAAAAATATGCAAACTTACCTAGGGGCAATGACATTTTATCTCTTCATTTGCATTGTTGAAACTCAGAGAATGATGGGAAGCCACTTCTTAATAGTGATACATATGCAAACTTTGGAATGATCTGGCAGGTTATCATGCAGTAGTACTGCAGATTTTCTTCCAGATAGATGTAGTTATGTCTATAGTTACTATGCAGAAGTTGGATTACTGTTAAATCAGACCAGATTCTGATTTAAAATATATTATTACCACATACTTTCCAAATGAAACTGAAAATGGACAGATGTGAAAACAAGTCTGGACAAGAAGTAATTTTTCTATCCTAACCTACATTTTGACAGCGTGTGCCATAACCATTACCCTACGGCAGGTTGTTAAGTGAATTTCTTTTGCTAGAATTCAAGTATTGAGGACAAAAATTCAGTCTAGAAACTCTGAAATGGAAGTCACTCTGAGCTTCCAGTGTGGGTGGAGAAGATATCCCCGTGAACATCACCATCTGTGCAAACTCTGTCATGACTACTTTGAGCAGTGGTGTATTGAGTCAAGGTCCTCTGGAGAGCCTCTTAAAACACACAAATACTTAAGTCCTACTTCTAAAGTTTCTGATTCTCAGGTTTGTGATGGGGCCCAGAAATTTGCATTCTAACAAGTTCCCAGGTGCTCCTGCTGCTGTGGAATTAGTGACCACTCTTTGAAAACCATTGGTTTATCTAAGAATATTAATATTATCTGAAGCCAGATATCCCAAGTTTGAATCAAGGCTTCATCTTGAATAAGTTACTTAATCTTTCAGTGCCTGATACGATGGCATCTACCTCTTAAGTTTATAGTGAAGATTAGATAAGTAGATGAATGTAAAGAACTTAGAGTAGAAGTTGGCACAGAGTAAATATTTGTAATTGCACAGGACATTTAAATCAACCTTCTTGAAAATAATTACAATTATCAGTTTCTGGTAAAAGTACTCTTTGATACCTGAAGTTTTTCCTCAGTGTTTGCACTATTGACCTGATGGAAAACAGGAACAAATTGCATTAAGTAAAATAAATGATACAACACTTGAGGAGAATTCAGGTCCATGAATGAATCAAAATGAAAATGTGAGAGAGCCAAATCTAAGTCAGTTTGCTTTTCTTCTCACCCCCAAGTTATGCTGTCAGCTCTGAAACAGTCCCACTCCTTCACAAGCAAGGTTCTGCCTTTTGTTTCCAATTGTGATCATTTAGTCACTTCTTTTGTAAATTTGCCTTTTATTCCATGGTTAAAGTGACTGGCTTTATTTCAAGATCAGATTATTTGGTATTTCTGTAGCTAAGTAATTCTTTGGCTGTCCTGTCCCTGAGACCTATGCTCAGGAATCCCATAGCTATGAAATCTTGCATATTGAACTCAGTACTTACTTCAGCATTTACAATTTAAATATAATTTTCTTAATATTTCTTATCATAGTCTGATTTAGATAAAAATAGCCCCCAAACTTAGGTTGCATGGATCTATGTCTTTCTTGCCTGCCTAACACAGAAAGAAGGGTTGTTCTGATAAGAGCCATGGACCAGTGTGGATTTGTGACACAAGTGGGCTTGTCCTGATGGATTTTCCAAATCCCGTGATCCACTGTTTTTTTATGTAGTCCTGGACAAAATTCAATGTCCACATAACCCATTCAACCCTCTAGGAATTTCTTTTGTCATTTTCTTCAAGAACATATTCTTTACTGTATTTTAGCAACCCACTTTCATCTTTAACTATATTGTTTTATCTTTGAAATGGTGAACTTTGACATTCCATCCTTTAATTTAGCTGTTGGCCTGATTAACTTACTCTTTCATCTCATTATGACCTGGACTGTTACCTGCCTTTCTATTTTCTCAGCTGTCTAATGCTCTACCTTACCCAGCCTGAACTCTCTAATCATTTAAACCTCTTTCTCAGTAATTCTTCATTCCTTTTCTTAAACTGATAGATCTGACACTATCTGCTCACCACCCCGGCCGCCTCAGTTCCTGGAATGGCTGTTCCCAGCTTCCTGAGCCCAGGGAACATTGCCTACTCTCGTAGGACATGGCACGTCCGCCTCACATGATAGTCACAGCACACCCACAACAGAACATTAGCCACTACTGTGCCTTCGTACTCAGTTATCCTGACTTCCGCCACCTCATGCCCCCACTTCACCTCGGCCCATCTAAGCCCATCCCACTGCCCCTAAGAGACCCAGCTCAATCAACGTGATTCACTCTCCTTTAGATTTACTTTAGGATGTCCTGCTTGAATTCAATTTGGCTGTGTTCTTTTACTAGGATTTCACTATTTATCTAGCAAATACTGCCAGTTCTCAAACTGAGGCATACTAAATAATCCCTTCTTTTTGGGTTTACAGGTCTGGGGAAGGTACCCAAGAGGAGTAATTGATATAACCCGTTCCTGCTTCCAGTTGTGGTGGAACCCTCTGCAAGTGGAAGCATGGTGAGTCACATGTGCTACAGAAGACTAAAGGCACGACTTTGTGTATTTAATGATGACTAGTATTTCTCTAGAGGAAAACTAAGGGGAAGCAGCTAGTGGAAGAACAAACTTAATCACACAAAGCATGTTTTTGGACATTTCACTAAAACTCAGTTTTCACTGCCAGACTTTCCCCTGCCATAAAATGAAAGGGGCAGCCTTTCCGGACACTGATCTAAGAAGTGCAGATTTTCCTAGTTCCTTATGTCTGTGTTGCTTCATTTCAGGAAAAGAATCATATTTGAAAAGCTGCTTTGACACCAAGCAGTCATTTCACTGGAGGCCTGACGCTTCTCCAGGACAAAGCTGCCGATGGGCAGAGCGTTTAGCGTGGGTCAGAGTTTCGCACCATTGATGCTCCAGTCATTTGCTGGACTCCATCTCTTCCTGGCTCATTTTCTGTTAATTCTCTCCTAAAGCAGTTTCTAAATACAGTCAGAATGCTTTAAGACCCCTTTCATTGGAGACTTTTGGAGAAATCATGATTCCTTCTTCGGGTGATTAACTGCCCTCATTTGTCCAGAGTGGAGGGGTTTCCCAGGAGGTAGAACTTTCAGCACTACACCCTGGCTGGTCCTGGGAAAATCAAGGTGAGTTGATCACCCTGTTGTGTCTTATTCTTCCCTGCTACCCCCAAACTTGGTTCCATGGGAAAAATATTCTCACGGCTTTGAGAAGCAGCACTCTTCAGGGACCCTTCAAGTAAGCCAGTTCTCCCGTGACTCAGTTAATTAAGAAACTAAATCTTTTTATGTATTTGCGGCATATTATAAATGTATCTGTAGTTTGTACTTCGTTGTGTAGTTGTGAATACCCTCTTATGCAGTGTTACTCAAGCTTGGGCATAGGAGGTTTGCGCACACACAGCAGAGCCCTTCTAAGCACAGCTCTCCACACTGTGCGCTTGCTTCTGCTGGGATCCAGGCTGCTTCCTCACTGCCCGCCTTCTTCACTTGAGAAGCGCATGGAAAGAGGAGAGTGACGTGACTGCGCAGTTCTGCAGAGTCCTCTGTGGCTTTTATTTCCCACGGCCTGACCCTTGTAACTCATTTTCCTAACCAAAGAATTGCTGGAGGTCATGTATAGCGCCATGGTACTTACTGTGGGAAAGAAATGTAGCCTGCTTCAAGTGTAGTGAAGCGTAGGTTTCCTTCCATTGTCTGCACTCTTCAGCAGATGTGTATTCCAACACATACGCTGGAAACATGGTTATTTCCTTGATTCCTTCAAGGTGGCATATCTTCTCTGTGTTTCATCCTTTTAATATTTTCACTGAACCTCAATGAAAAGACTAGAAGAAAACATTTTTATTTGTTGTATTTGCTAGAACTATTACTTGGGAAAAATACTAGTCAGGTGGTCTTCATAGTATTTATTATTTTCTTTCTCTTTCCTTGGTCACGTGTGTTGTATGTAGGATGCACACCTGCTTCTAGAAGACTCTGTTGGGACTCCCGTCTCAACCAATGTGGAGATCAACTAAACACAGACTGTTTTCATCACTTATGTCCATTTTGCTACTTGTCTTTTCCCTCAGAAGGAAAAAAATATGTAATATTTTATAAAAATAAAAGTGTCACTCAGGAGCTAGTGGAGAGTGTTTGACAAAATTTTTATAGATGCCTTGCATTTTTTCATCACTTAACAACAGGTTAAACATCTAAACCTCTCTATCAAAATGAAAACATTGTTTTTGAAAACAAGTAAAATGTTTCTCATTGAAGAAACTTAGGAAATGACACTCTCTGTCTTAGAGACTTGCGTTTCTACTTATTTGTTTGTTTATTTTTGTCTTTTTAAGACATGATCTTGCTATGCAGTTCAGGCTGGCCTTGAGCTCACTTTGTAGCCCAGGCCGGTCTCAAACTCACAATGATCCTCCTGCCTCATCCTCCCAAGTGCTGGGATTACAGGTATGTGCCACCACACTCAGCTGACATTTCCATTTAAAGATGATTATAATCATTTATACTTTTTTGTGGTTTCCAAATAAATTTTACTTCCTTTTCCCTTTTTCTACTTCCTTTTTCCTTCCTTCCTTCTCTCCCTCCCTTCCTTCCTTCCTCCTTCCCTCCCTCCTGCTTTTTCTTCCTTCCTTCTTTCCTCACATCTGATGGGTTTCTTGCCTCACTATAAGTCCTGAGGAGTTGCTGTGGTGCTGCCCACTGCAGGCCATGTGCTATGGCACTGAGCCAGTATGGTGGCAAGCCAATATGGCGCTGACCACTAGAGGCCATTGCTAAGCCCCACCTTTCTTCCTCTGAGTCAGATTATGACTTCTTACCCCCCTTTTTGTGATATCCTGTTTCCCTTTCCCATGCTCCCACCCAGTCCCAATCTGCCACATCAGGTGGTCCACCCCCTAAACCCCACCCCAGCCTGGAACTATCTATGCACTGTTCTTCCCGCCAGGCCTTCAGAAGCTCCACATCCCTCTTTCGTACTGTGGTCTTCCCCATGCCCACAATAAAGGCATTTCATTCTCTTTATTTCTTTTTTCATTGGAAAAACTTATCACCATCCTTCCTTCTTCCCTCCCTCCTTTACTTCTTTCCTTCTTTCTTCCCTCTTTCTTTTTTTCTTTCTCCCTTTCTTTTTTCCTTTCATCTTTCCTTCCTTAATTCATTTCCTCTTCTTTTATTCCAAGACTATTTATCAAATAGGCCACTATTACTTAGATAATACAATATTGAAGAAAGAGGCAAAGCTCCTGCCCCCAAGCAAGAGACTAGACTTTACATATGAAGGTAGAAAATATAGATAAAAAGACTCCTGAACAGTGTATTGAAAGGTTGGTCTGATGCTCAGAAGGTGGGATTATGTCTGACAGGATTGTCAGAAAAAAACTTTTCAAAGAGGGAATTTATAAGCTATTACTTGTTTCAGGTTGGGTGTTTTTTTCCCCTATATTGTTTTGGCTTTCATATATTATTTTTTTGCCTTTGATGAAAATTTGGTAGTTCAATTTGTTAATCTTATATTTCACTTCTGAATTTCTGTCAAATTTAGAAAGACATTCTTCACTCTAAATTTACTTTAAAATTTCTCTTCCCATATTTTCAACTATGTGTTTAAATTTTTCTGTTGCTTATAGTAACATTGAATGAATTATATTGTCCTTACTGATGTGAACTATCACTTTTATAAAATAGCAAATTTCTTTATGTATTTTGATCTGTTCTTATATTTTCTTTGTTTCAGCAATCAGTTTTCATGGTTATAAACAACTACATATATATTTCACACTGTCCTACTATTGATGGACTTGGTTAATTATTAGAGTTTCATAGTGTGTAATTTCTGATAATACTGAATTCTTCAATATTCTTCCTTTTCATCACCTTCCCAATGCGTTCTCTTTACTGTTTTTGAATAAGAACTTTAGAATCAGGTTGTTTCCTGCAAAATCATCCTGTTGGAACATCCTGTTGGATTTTTTTTAAAAAGCACTTTTTTTTTAAACTAGGGTATATATCTGAATCATGTAAATATTAAAAATTACAAATGTTTGATTTCTGTCCTTCGAGGTTCAGTAAATGTGTATATGTTCTGAAAATCTTTATTTTTAAATTGCTTCACATATAATTCACAGACCTACATATCACAGTAAATTTAAAATAAGAAAACATGAAGTAAAAATATTGACTCCTGGCAGGATGGTATTGGAAGTAACTGTAAAACAAGGAGTTCATAATTTTCTGAACATTAAATGTTTCCACAAATGTCTACATTACAAATACAACCCCTCCCCGCCCTCCCTCCTTCCTTCCTGATTCCTTCTTTTCTTCTTTCTTTTCTTCCTTGGAGGAAAGTATAAATGGCCCCTCAAGGTGTGGATGTAAATGGAGACTAGGGGTATGTTCTGTTCAACTTCTTTCTTCATTTGGTTTATGTAAATGTGTTGATCTTATGAGAATGTTTGTATTTCTTTGCATTGATCATCACAGTGTGTTCTTTCTGTTTAAGAACAATTTTACGTAAAAATAAAGGGTGAAAGAAGGAAATGAACAAGGCATTGTGCAAGCGTGTGTGGGAATAGCCCATTAATTTGTACAATTAATGTGTGTTAATAATAACCATTTAAAAGTAAAAGAAAACCCAGATTACTCAGCTGCTTACTTGAATATAGGTTCTGTCATATCAGGATTACATTTTCTTAGCTTCGTTTTTTAAAATTTTATAATTTTTATCTGTACATGTTTGCCGCACATAATGTTCCACTCATTGTGGGGAGTTGGTGCATCTGCATGACCCATCTCAACTCTTCTCACTTCCCCTTCCCTCCTTTCTCCAATTTCAGTATTAAAAGTTCCAATATCTGCACCAATTTTCTCTGGTAAAATGCTTTAAAGTCATCATTTGTTATTTTTTTCTTTCGCCAGGAGATTGTGACACAAGTGTCTATTCTGCATATTAAATATTGTCAAAGATAACTGCAAGGCATTTGGGAGTTTAAACTCAGAGTAGAAGAGGAAGGATCAAGGAGATGGTCTTCATCCCTTAGATATATTTCTCAAAGGACAAGCTGGCAAAAACAGCATGGTGAAACTAAGAAGTAAAATCCATCAAAAAGAAACATATTTTACTTTATTACTGAAATTCCTCCCTTCTCTTGTGCTGTCGCTAAATATTGCTCAAGTCCTTTATATGTCTTTGTCTTCCACAACATGGGTTATCGTATGAAGCTGTTTTGGAAATACGATGGTTGCAGTTTTTTCAAAGCTGTGGAGGTCTTTTCAGTTGTAGATTTAGCCATCTCTTAGAAGTTGAGGGGATACGGAGAGGTAGGTATATAGAAGCTAAGGTTACCTTGGCTTCTGAAATCTACCATATTTATAAAGCTATAGGAAAACTAATGATTGCTTCCAGACCATCCTCGATGTATCGCTTTTTAGTTTTCTGTCTCAACGGGCTCCATCATCAGCCTTCTGTCTGCCGTCGAGGTTGGTGCATGAAATTTGGGCGCTTTAGGTTCCTAAAAAATGTGAGCATAATTTTTAAAACCTAGAGGGCCTGCATGCCAAGACACAGGAAATGTACTGTATTGCTGTAGTCTTGATATATTTTGTTAAGTACAACCATGGCATCTGTCTTGGTTACTTTACTCTCGTTGCTGAGACAAAATACCCAACACTCAAAATGAAGGAAGGAAAGGTTTATTTAGCTGACAGTTTGTGGAGGTTCAGTCCATACTTGGCTGGCTCAGAGGCAGAGTGGCACATGGCAGAGGGCAAATGTTCTTGGCAGCACAGCACAGCAAAAACAACCAGAGCAAAAGGGAGGAATGGCTGCAAGCAGCCTCTTTCTTTCCCCTACATTGTAAACAGCCTACCCCTACCCAGGGGGCGTGTAGCTCTCACACAGTCTCCCTGCCCTCCTCTTCCACAGGCTCAGGATGTGTACGAAGTAAGCACCCTGGCTTCCTGCTGAGTCACTCAGCCAAACTTCTGGGCTCCCTAAATTTACACAATGTATCAACCATAACAGCATCCTTTTTAAAAACTACCCCATCCCTGGTTTTGCTATTATCTTCAAAATATCCTTTTCAAATACAGGTGGGCCTGGTGGTGCACACTTGTAATCCCAGCACTCAGCGGACTGAGGCAGGAGGATCATCATGAGTTTGAGGCCATCTGGGCTACACAGTGAGTTCAAGGCCTGCTTGAACTACATTGTGAGACCTTGTCTCACACACAAAAAAACAAAAAACAAAACAAAAACACCAAAAAACCCCCAAAACGATACAAATGAAGGGCAACTTTTTTATTAGTCTTAGAGAATTAAGATTAAATATCATTCTTGCAGAGGAAAGCAAGGAGAGAAGAAAGAGCAAGAAAGATCCGCAGGATACAGATCATGGTCCTTTGATTTGGCTGCGGCCAAACTTCACTGATACTCAGTTGTAAAGCCTTGTAAGTCATAGCACCTAAAATCAAGTACTGAGAAGTTACCACAGGGAAGAGATAGTCACGAATCCCATTTCAAAAAATGTATAGTAAGCCATTTTTATTTAAGTGACCTTTTAAATAATTGAATTATACGTAGTTTTGCACTATCAGTTGTTCTTTTGTGCTTGCTTTGACAGCACATGTACTGAAATTGTCCTTTTACTATTTTCTTCTAGAGTATTAATTGCCATTAAAATAATAGTCATCCACTGGATGAAGTTTATATGCATACTTTAAATGGAAACAAATCGATTTACAACAAAATGTATGGAAAACAACAAAATGCTCAATTGCAGTGGGAATTTTTTTGTGATTCCTTTTTATGTATTACTTTGCTGAGGCTGCAATTTTACAGGCAGGAGGCTTAAACAGGTGTGTTTTTTCACAGTGCTGGAAACTAGAACTGCAGGCCCAACACACTGGCAAACTTGACCCCTGGTGAGGCCACTCCTCGGCTTGACCCGGCTGCTGTTCTGCTGCTTCCTCATTGGGTCATGCCCCTGTGCACATGTGGCGAGAAACAGCAAACTCTGGTATTGCTTCTTCTTACAAGGGTGTCAGTGCTGTGGGATCAGTGACTCGCTCTTGTGAGCGTATTTAAGCTTGATTACAGCCTGGAAGGTTATACTTGTCTGCTTAATCATAAGCTCTCAATGTTGTCACGCCAGGATCTTTAGAACTTCACTACAAGCGTTTTGGAGAGGGGGAAGTGTAACTGAGTCCACAACTTCTTTCTGCTTCTGCGTGGTGCTGGGGGCCGCACTCAGGGTCTCACATGTGTGGGCAAGTATTCTACCACACAGCTACAGCCTCAGACCCTCGAATTTGTTTTTTGGTTTTTTTTTTGACACAGGCTCTTGGTAAGTTTTCCAGGCTGGCTTTGAACTTGGGATCCTCCTGCCTGAAGCTTCCTGAGTAGCTTGGAGAACAGGTGTGTGCCATAGTGGCTGGATCTTAACACTTCTTAATAAAATTTTCCTGTAACTAGATAAGATTGCCTTTAAAATTTCAAAATTTGCAATTAGATTTCAACGCCAAAACTCAGCTGGCCTAATGTGTTTGAAATGACAGTTGTTTCTCATCATTCAGTTCTTCTGAGTCACACTTTTCACCTCTGCCCTTCCGTCAGAATCCTGTAAGTAGAAATGGAACAACGAAGGATAGAAGGAGGGACAGTGAACAGAATGTAAAAGAATGCTGCTTTGAAGAAAAGGGGGTACATATTTTAAAGCAATTCGGGAGTAAAATTTAAGAATATCAAAAGTGACATAAAAATTTACATCCTCATCCTCTCCTTTCTTTTCTGAAATCTTTACAGACTCCTGAGTACTACAATAAAAGCTTGTAAAGAAACATAATAAACTTTAGGTCACGCGTTGGTTCTTTTCCGCCTTTTCAGCTTTTAGGGCTTCTTTTGTGTTAGTAATCATTTCTATGATCTGCTTGTGGGTCCGCGTGTTTGGACGCTATGTGTTCCCGCAGACTGATGTAATGTTTACTTGCCATTGTGAGGTGTTAACCAGGTGAAAACAATCTGACTGTGGTATTCAGAGAAGGCGCCTTTGGGAAGTGGCTACAGTTTGGTAATAATGGAGCCCCTATGACTGAATACTGGTGACTTTGTAACTGGGAGAGAGACTAGAAAAACATTCACTCATATACGCTCTCCCTGCCCCTCACCACGCTGGCCACTTCAGGACTCTGCCAGCAAGAAGGCTGTCATCAAATGTTGCCACATGACCTTGTACTTTGAGAACTTTGAGTCACAATAAGCCTTTTCTCCTTTACAAAGTAGCTGGCTTTATGCATTTTTATTATAGTAGCAAGACAGAGTAATACACAGATCTTTCAAAGATGGGTTAAATTAGTGTTCAGGTAGAAAAAATATCTTGAATGTTAAAGGCAGAATAAATTTGTCTAAAATGCTTTGTCCAAATTCACTGAATAGTCACACTACTGACATCAAGAAAAGCTTTTGCTAAGTATGGCAGAAGTTCATTAAAATAGTTCCCCACAAAACCGGAGCAGTAACATATATAAAACTTGTATTTTGGCAAGTAGCTTTTGTTTAGTAAGCTCTCCACAAATTATAGAGCAGTGTAAAAGGCTCCTCGCTTAGAGATGATCACACACAGGTTGAGGAAATTGATGAGGGAGTTTTACTGTTGACAACTGACAATTTTGGAAAAGCTGTCTTGACTCTCTTTGGGGCTTGGCTCCTGAGTTTTGGAAAGCAGCTAACAGTTTTGATTTGAATATCAAATTCTTCTTGAAGTTTCCGTAGATTTTCTCTCTGGCAGATCATTTTGTTCTGCCAGGGATATATACAAACTAAAATTACAGTGGAAACTCTAAATGGTGGTTTGCTTCTTCCTTCTCTGCATAATGGCATCAATTAAGATACAAAGTAGCAGAGTAGGAGGATGAATTATTCCTTCTACTGGCTTTGGGCTCTTAAAAAGGTGGTTAAGAAATGACTGCACTATTTATTAAAGAGGCTACCTTTCTTCCAGTGAATACATTTGGCCCCTTTGTCAAAGATAAGGTGGCTGAATGTGTTTGGAATTGTGTCTGCATCTTCTAATCTGTTCCACTGATCCTTAGGTCTTTTATTTGTTTTCCAGTACCATGCTGATTTTGTTACAGTAACTTTGTAGTCTAATTTGATCAGGGATTGTAATGCCCCCTGTCTTGCCTTTGTTGCCCAGAATTGGTTTTATTGTTCTAGGGCTTTTCTGGTTCCAAATGAATTTTAGGAATCTTCTACTCTGAGTAACTACTTTGAAGGTAACAATACATGATGTATTAACTATTATTATTCTCCTAGTATTATTTTGTTATGAAATTTTGATTTATTTTTCCATAAAATTAAAAAAGAACGCAGAAATGACTGACCCAGGGTCTAGAACAAGGTTTTGTCTCTCCAGAGAATTTCAAAGTGGAATCAATCCGTGTGAGCTTGCTCTCTCCTAGGTCAGGGCAGGCGTGGCTGAGCACTGGGGGTTGGTAATCAAAGTCTTGATTCCTTGTGCAAGCAAAATCATGAAATGTGCTGTGAGAGCTGTCTCAGATATTTGTGCCAGCTATAAAAGCCTCCTCAATACAGCTGTCCTCCCCTCTGCACTTGCCAGTAAACTCCCCCACTCCATTATTCTTCCAACTATCAACATGTTTAAATTCTCGATAGCCACTATCTCAACTTTCATTATCTTCTTAAGATTTTAAGAGTGAATATGAGTTACATACATAACTCGTGTGGATACGTGTACATATTATATATATATATATATATATAAATATTCTTCATGTGAGTAACAATTTATAATTTTTATATGCAAAAATTTCTTTTAAGTAATATTTTCATAGCATTTTTTATATGAAAGAAGGAATTCATGCAGAATCTTTTTAAGAGGAATAGGGGGGTACTCCAGTAAGGGGTTTACTTTATGAATCCTCTCTGTGGTCCAATTTCATTCAACTACAAATAATGAATAGACATTTGGTAAATATGTACTACCTACAATGTGTGAGACAGTATTATCTCCCTTTGCTGTTCATTCTACTGTAAGATAATTTTTATTTAATAAAATTGAAATAATGTTCTGCTTAGAATAAAATTCTGGACTGCTCAGAGCAAAGCTGTGCATGCCCAGATCTCAAGTCCTTCTCAGTGCTCTTTGTTGTGATAGACAAACAGGATGACTTTGGGGCCAGAATTTGTATCCTGATATAAGACTTAACTCAGCATACGTGATCCATAAATGAGGGTAGTTCAGTGTTTAAACCATGAAATGCTACACTAAGATTTCCACTTCAAGATGAGAAGGGCATTTAATACAATTGTCTTACATGTTGTGTATGTTTGTTGGTCTATTAGTCTGGTTTTCCATCTGTGTGTATGATAATTAACTATATAATGTTTTATAAAATTAGTACATGAATTTGATGCTGGAAAAATAAAAGAGGTAGAGTGGGTGAGAAAGAAGGGAATTGAAATGTATTATGTACATGTGTTATGTACATGTGCTAATCCCCTACAGCGAGTGTAATCATTGTATATAGCAAATACGTACCAATAAAGGTAAAAAAGAGATAAGAACAGTAACTTTAAAAAATAAATATGGAATGAAGTACAACCAAGGTTTTTGAACTTGGAAAATTTATTTTGAGGGAAATTAGAGTTATTTTTTGTCAGATAATATTTTCTTTCCCTATTATATAATTTTTCTTATAGTGTTCCTTCTTCTAGATAGTTTTTCAAACTCTCAGATGTGAAAGCTTGTTGGTGATTGAATTATTCTTTTACTTCTTTAAAACTTAAAAAGCTAAGTTTAGAATGCACCTACGTTAAATGCTAGAATATTTGACAATATTCTAATAAACAATATCTACACAATAGTGTGAAATACTATAAAAATCTATCACTATTTTTTATTTCAGGACATCCTTTTATTGCTTTAATTATTGAAAAATCTTTTGTTATACCTCTTCTATGTTACTATCCGTCAAGTTCTATTCCAAGATTTGTGAATGCATAAGGTGCACGAAATACAGTTCTTATCCTAAAGCCTATTAGGTAAGAAGATAAATAGACCAATTCAAAATGCTTGTTGCAGAGTAAGACAACATTACAGTGATAAAATATGTTGGCACTAGACATAAATAATTGGTTTACTTTCTGTGGTTTAGAGGGGCAAGTGAAGGTATGCTGCAGGAGGTCGTGCTGAGTTGAGTGTAGAAGGACAATCAGGTAAACGTCTGACAGACAGTAGCTGGGAGGAGCTAACTGTGGCACGGGATGTAAAGGTCTAGACTGGTGCAAAAAACTAAGAGACTTGAAACAATAGTATTTGTTAAGGAAATAGTAATATTTTATTCTTTTACTTGAAGGACATTTACTATGTAGCTGCCTTGGCCAAACATTGCATTAAGGCATACAAAATTAATAGATTATTCTGAAAAAGTACACAGGATCTTGCTAAGAATCTGAATGTTTATCCTAATAATGAAGAATAATTGATGACACTAAGTGGAAATCAAAGACAAAAGTGAATTTTTAAAATATCATACTTGGAGCAAAATAGTAGAATAGTTTGGGGGGAGGGCAGGAAAGTGGAAACCATGGAGCCCACTGAGGTAACATGCCGGGAATCTAGGGCCCTAACTAGGGCCGAGTGACGGCTGCAGTGAGGAGAAATTGCTGGACACACAACTAAAGACAGGATCAACAAGATTTGAGGAGGCAAAATGAAAGACTTTTAGATGCGGGGACTGCCATGGACCAGCTTCTAAAATATGAGATACAGAAAATAGTTATAAGAATAAATTGAGTAGTAAATTAATTGTCTGGAAGCTTACTAAGTTTAAAGTTTTGTGGTACATTCAGTGAACAGTTAAATATGTCAGATTGTTTTAGGAATGGATGGGGGCAGATATGCTGAAGCTGAAATTCTCTGTACGTAATTTATGGTAAAAGATGTCATATGGTATTGATGAGGAAATAGGGAAGCAAGAACAGAGAACTAAATGTAGGACCCTGGAGATCAGAAGCCTATGCAAAGTAATTGTTGTAGTCTGGGTTTATAGGGGAAAAGATTTAATATGGGACACATAGTTTATAGGATTATTTTATAATATGCACCCAAGGAGTCAAATGCAAAAGAGTGTGGGAGATCTTTCCATACACTAGAGACCCAGGGAATCCAGCTGTGGGCCTGGATCCCATGACAATGTCCTGCATGAGTCCAGCTAAAGACCTAGGCCCATGGCAATGTCCTCCATGAGTCCAGCTGGAGGCCTTGAGCCCATAACAATGTTTCATGCAAGTCAATATCAAGGATCTGCACTGGGAAAACCTAGAAGTCAGTGGTGGAAGCTAGAAAGTACACCAGCAGGCTGAAGGATCTGCCTTGGTGCCAGGAAGCGATGCTCAAGTTAAAAACCAGAGCTCCCCACAAAAGAACTGCCACCATTTTCAGTGACAGCAAGGAACCAAGCTCCTCTGTTAATGAGCACAGCCAAATTTATACCAAGAAGGCCAGTGTGACAATCTTCTCTCAGAGTATGAACAGCACACCATCTTCCCTTCCAGTGCTCCTTTTTATGCTGTTGATAACAATCCTTAGGTGGGTCTTCTACACCCAGAACCATGCTGATTTAGTTCAGGTGGATGTTACAAGTTAACCATTAGTTAATCCACCACATTAATACAGATCACAAAGGTGAGATGGTAGCCCATTCCACAGTTAAAATCAATGTTTATGTCTTTTTATGGGATATGATCCCAAAGCCATCTTGTGTTTGAGCAGGTATTAGAAATATGGCATTATTTTCCAAATTCAAGCAGTACATTATCAGATGGAAAATACAACTTTATTTTTCTTTGAAAACTCTTAAGTATAACTTTTAACCCCACCTTTCCCGCACAGACATTTCCTTATATCTGCACCTCATTCAGAAATTTCACACAATTCAGAAAACATATATTTTATTCTGATTCCTAGTTTTTGGTAATATTATTATACAATATCATTTACAAATTATTTGTAGTAGCTTGGATGAAGTTTCCATTACATAAGCAAATAACTCTTAAGAATTTAGTGGTTTAAACATATGTTAGGTATTAGCTTTTATTTCTTTTATGTTTGTCTCTTTTTCAACAAGCAGTTTAGTATAAGTGGTATTATTTCAACAACTTTAAAAAGAAATGGAAAATTAAAAGTTAAAGCTCATTTAAATACTTTATGTAATTTTTCATGTAGTTTTAGAATGCAGAGGGCATCAAAGCCTGTGCAAGGAAGAGGATCCAAAACTAGCTTATCTTCTTAGTGGATTCTATCATATCCTATAAATCACATGCCAAGAATAGGATTAGTAGGTGTGAAAAAGTACAACTAGGTGAATGTCTATTGGGTTAATGATATCCTTTAGTTATTGCAGGCTGATCAGGCCCCCAGTCTCCTGAATGAGTGTACCACAGAGGGCTAAATAAAAAGAGGCAAATAGAATGATTTCAGGGCCCCAGAAGGATAAAGCTCTCTCACAAAATTCAAGATTCTCTCAGGGCTAAGACCAGACCTTCTCTGCGTGGCCCATATTTATTTGGTTATCAGAAGGGAGGAGAGTACTCGAAAAGGGCAGAACCACTCTAGGACTCCTCTAAATAAGGTATTAAGTTAATCCACTTAAGATTGGAGATGCCTGAGGCCATAGTCTTTATCTAGTTGAGATCTGATCCAGGTGCCATTGGCTGTGATTTTGTCTTATCCTTTAAGGCTTTCTGGCTTCATCCACCACTACAGTTTAGTAGGGATCAGTGACTCACAGAGGTTCCTTGACTATGCGTCCACCATTTCCAGATAAGAAGCCTAGACCTTGAACAGATTCGCAAGTGAATATGAAAAACCAATTGATTAATTTAAGCCCTGCTCAGGTCTGCTTTGTAGCAGTCTCCATCAAATATCCATAGTTTTATAGCCTTAGTAACAAATAGCATTGACAGAACAAAATCATGAGTAAATTATGTTATATATAATAGGCTAGTTACTGCTTGCTTAGTTTATAATCTGTTATATCTATGGTAAAGAAGAAACTTTTAGTAAAGTGTTTCATTCACTGATTCTTTTTAATTTATTATCCACTTAGTTACATAATATTAATTGAATAATCTATTTTAAAAGTCCCTGGGATAATAAGTGCCAAAACATCTGCTTTTAAGAGACAACTTAAAAATGTAGGTTGTAGATTTCTAACTTTTCTGAAATATAAGTAGAATTAATTTTGAAAAAATAAAATGATTCATACACAGTAAGTACTGAGAATTATGCATTAAACAGTCAGTTTACTTCTCAGAATAAAAAAGTAATTTTATTATACGGCACTTGTTTCAGGTTTCTTCAGTTAAATAGGTTAAAGGTTTGGCTAGATTTCTATTGCATCGTTTTTCTTTTACACAAGGTTGACCTGTTTGGAAGTTGGATGTGTTCCTTTAGTCCACGGTTTCATACTTCTGCACCTCAGAGCCTGTGTCCGTAAAGGGTGTACAGTGCATTTTCTATGGTTCCATTTGTAAATTGTAGAAAGAAACACAAATATTGATTTGTTTTACTGATACCTATTTTCAATCAAAATAATACATATTTTTCACATAATCAGTTTCTTTATTCTTCTGTTATTTAGCATTTTATTTCAGACATACAAAACAACTATTTTTCATAAAATTGGAGTTTTTAGGTCTCAGAATACACTCAGGGTCAGGCATTGTAGATATCACACACACACAAAAATAATGTGCATTAAGTTTTTGTTTTGTAGCCATTTCTAAACACCTGCCATCATCAATGTTTAAAATGTTAGTGTATCTGTTGTACATGAAATATCTTGTGTTTTTCTACTGATATGATTACTAGTGACTTTGAACATATTTTCATACATTTGTTGGTATTCTTAGTTTTTCCTGCAAACCATTAAATCTTTTGTACACTTTTTTCTTAGATTGTCTTATAAAATTTTCATAGTTCTATATGCATGTTGAACACTTTGTATTGCAAAAGTCTTCTGCTTGTGATGTATCCTTTGATTTTGGATATAAAATATGAGGGAAATTTGATACATCTAAAACCAAATGATCCCAAAATATTTTTGCCAGGGGTAAAGAGTGTGTTTGAGACATTTATCACCACTCCCTGTTCCTTCAACCCATACACTATCTGCATTTCTCCAAAATCGTTTGCTGTGGAGGATACCAGGACCGACCCTATCATGCCTTTTACCCTTGCTTCCTCAGTCATCACAGGGAGTATCAGATATCAGCGTGACCTCCTCATTTCTAAAATGCCGTCAAGCTCTGCCAGTTTTGTGTAGCTCTCTGTTGGCCGCCCTCCCAACACGTGCCATTTGGAACTCATGGTTCACCTTTAACAGAACTCATCACAGACTCCGACTCTCCGGGGAAACCGGCTTTTGCCTTCCTGTTTTGAGGCACATTTGACTCACCTGAGGTCACAATTCCCCGAGGCCCTCTGAAGTGGCTGTTGGGCTTTGCTTGCAGCCCTGGAGTGTATGTGTTTCCTTTTTGTATTTGCACTTCCAGATTGTTCAAATCTGCTTTCGGTTTCTCCATAGTTCTGTAAAGGTTTCCATCAATATTACTTGAATTTCTTCCTGGACATTTTCTCATATTCTAATGTATTATAAATGTGATACTCTAATTGTCAAATTTTATGGTTTTATATGCTGTATAATGTCCATGGATTCCTCTCTTACCACCTTGTTTAGTCCTTTCATTGTTTGAAATAGCGTTTCCATTTCTTCTGCTGGATTGCAGTCTCTTGAGGATTGGAAACGCAGGCCCCACTCCACCCTTGTGTGGTGCAGTGTAGCCATGGCGGCTGACTGTGGTGAAGTGATAACTGGCTTCTCAGTTTTGCCTTGCTAGGCTGCTGTATTCCTGTCATTTAGCCAGAGGGAACAAAGTTTCTTGTTCCTGTTTTTCTTTTCTCTTTGTCTGTATCCCCTGACTGTTCCAGATTGCCGAATTCTGCAGGTGCATGATAACTCTGTTTCATCATTTTCCTTCTTGTCAGAGGTCTTGTCATGTGTTATCCCTGTTTTGCTGTCTTCCATTTCCACTACATTTTCTGTAACTCTCTTCACAATTTCTTCATGCAATTTTTATTCTCTGAGCCACTTTCCTGCCCCTCATTAATGATCCATATTACATTTTTACTTAAAATTATTTCACCTTGAGCAATTTGAATGTGTGTTTTCACCTTGAAAATTACACTGCAAGTAACACTGAGTGGGATAGTCTACAACTCCCCCCTTTGAAAGGATCTTTACCACATGTTTAATTATAATCAAACCTTAGATTTGTTGTACATATATGGTAACTGAGCATCTCATATTGTATGACTCATTTAGCTACTCAACAATACTCAATTCCTGATATTATACACTTAGGGAGTCTTCCTCGCCTTGGACACTTGACCCCCTGGTATGATTCTTGCCCATGTACTTTTACAATCAGAGTAAGCTCAGGGTCTTCACTAAGATATAAGATGGAGTCTTTTATGCTTAATTCTCAGGCATATGCATAAATAAAAATACGTTTTTAGTGTGAAATTTGTATGTTTTTAGTCAGCACCACAATAATCAGCTTTCTAAAGGTAAAACCTCCAAGCCTTAGAAATAAAAGAAAAACAGTCTCTGTAATATAATTTTTTTTGTTTCATTTCTTCCTACATCTTATTCAGGAAAAGCTTTATTCTTTATGGCTTTTGGGAGCCTCAAATTAATTCCCTTCAGAAATTGCAAGACACATATATATGCAGGGGGTACATTCCTAAATTTTCAGTATTCAGCATTCAGTCTTTTCTTCCAGTAATGAGCAAAGGGTCTCTGTGGATTACCATCAGAATTATCAGGGAAGCTAATCTGGTACAAACACACGTGAGAAAGTATAACATGTTGGCTCTTTCTGAAATTTATAATACTTGGAGAAAATAAAAAGAAATTCTTTGGAGCTATCTTTATTTGCCCCTGTTTTGCAAGACTGTGTATTAGTTTGGAAATTTTCCAGAGTAATTTCCATTGATTATTCTCCATGTTGTGTGTTGTGATTGACTCAGTCACATGGTCCTTCTTGAAACCTTTTCATTTCTTGGCTTTTGGTAGCCCTCTTGCTTCTTGCTCCTCTTTCTGCCCCTTTCTCTCATCTTCTGTCCTGGGCTCCTTTTTCTGTTTCTTCCTGAAATGTTGGCCCCACCCAAGGGGGTTGCTGGAGTTTTCTCTCTCTTTAGTAGACATTTTATCCAACGACTTTATGTCATCATCGATTTACCAATGAATCTCAGACATATTTTAGACTCTAATTCCCCTTGAACTGTAGACTGGTGCATTTTGTCATCTCCTGTAATATCCATTCTATTATCTATAGCTCCATATATCTGAAATAGCCACTTATCTCCTCCCACTGTTCCATTGAACACCTTATAGCCATCCAGTATTTTCTCCTTGTCCAGAGTTGTTCAGGTCAGAAATATTAACACCATTCCAGTCATTTGGTTTTTCTTAGGGAGATGCTTATGAAGTCCTGGATTATTAGACTGGTTGGCAGATTGTATAATTTGCCTGTGCCAATTTAACGGAGAGGGCATTTCTGGTAGTTTTCTGTGTCAACTTGCCCAGGCTCTGCTCCTGAGATATTCCATCAAACATCAGTCTAGATGTTCTGATGCTATATTTTGAATAAAATTAAAATTAAAATCCATAGAGCCCATATAGACTAAATAAACTAGCCTGTTCCCTACAGTATGGGTAGGCCTCATCTAATCAGCATGCTGACATGCCTTGCAGGGTTACCTTATATGCTTCCACAATTGTACCTACATCCCCCCTCCGTGCACACATTCACATACGGGTGGTTTTGTTTCTCTCATGCAGATTACAAGAGGGATGTATATTAGGAAGTTGATCATACCAATCATATTATTCTACCCATTTTCTTCTCACACAGCTTTCATGGCAGATGGACGCTTTACTGAGGTTCAGTGGTTCACGGACATAGAAATCTCAACACTGAAATTAATTTCACTCCTCTCTTCTTTTTTGAACGAGAAGTTCTTCTATGTGTCCTTTTTCCATGTGGGTGATTCTAGTAACTCCCCCTTTGTCTTGAGTAACTCAAGTGTATCGTACATTCTGAACCACTTACATTGACAGCATGGGTCTGAAACTTTAAAATTTCTTAGTTTTTTTTTAATTGAGTACGTTTTTTTTTCTGTGTGGGCTAAAGGAAAAAAGAAAAAGTAATAAAACAAAAAACAAGCCTTTGGGTTGCCAGACACAGAGCAGAGAAAGAGGGAAAGAACACCAAAATACACGAAGCTACACTTCCTCTGCCATTGGAACCAACAGCAAGCAATGATTATGCCTGAAATAAATCTTGTTTTCTGTGTCTTATGAAGCTGATCATAGTTATTAGCCAAATTATTGTGGGAAATATTTTTGAGATTCTATCCTTAGTTACAAGAAAAATAACATCTTTTTGCTCTGTTTTTTTAAATATTATCTTCTAACAGAAAATAAATTACACATTCTCATCTCAGAAGTTATTGGAAACATATTACACTCTTTCCTCAAAGTCCTGGTTACTCCATCTGGGCTGTGTGTGACAGACTGTGATTATGTAATTTCTACCTCAGGCCTATATTCTGCAGAAAGCAAAGAACAATATTTGCCTTCAAGCAAAAGTACAGCATGGTGAGTGGCTTCATTGATTTATGTATATAATGAGGCATGTTATATTTTGATTTTTAGCTAAAAGATAAAGCTTAAGGTTTAAATTTGAAACTACTGGACCAGGGATATAGTTCAGTGGCATGGTGCCTGTCTGGCAAGCACAAGATCCGGAGTTCAATTCCCAGTACCAAATAAATAAATAAATAAATGATTGGAACCACTTCAGATTTAAATTTGAAAAGTATCCATAGTAGCATAAATTTTCTGAATTTTTGAGCTGTATCCTGCATAGAGATGAAACATTTGATAAGTTAACTCATTACCATAGTTAGTAGGCTAAGGGTTTCTACTTCTTCATCTCTCAAATTTTTCTTTTTATTTGATCGAGTTTCCAATGTACATGTTGGTCATTTACAGTCCAAAGATCACATGGGTCCTATGTTCAAGTAAAATTAAAAAATAGATTTTATCTGGTAGCTTATGAACAAGTCCTGGGGTTCAACTTTATTGAATTAACTCCAAAAGGGGCTTTATTACGTGAAGGAGTCATGGGATGTCCTTTTCAGAAGAGAAGAAGAAAGAATGGTAAAACACACATACAGGCATAAATATGATTTACTGAATGTTTCTTTTCTGGATATCTCTAGGCTTCAATAAAGATAATATAAAACTATAATACTTTTCTTTGTTTATATTTTCCATAACATTTAGCACATGTTAAGTTTATACTAGAATTTTAAAAGATATAAGATGGTTCTACACTTTTATATTTATGCATTTAATATTTTAAATAATTCATTTCTTATAAGCTTTCAGTTATACTTTTACAGACTGCATCTAAAATAAAGAAGTAAATATTGATCACATTGCTCTGAAATTTTGAGACTAAAATATTCCTTCACGTTTATCTATATGCTCCCATCCACGTACCTGTTAAACAAATGAAAGGATATCTGTTTACTACAGCAATTTCCAGGCTTTAATGTGCTTATGGACACCCTGAGGATCTTCTTATAATATAGAATGTGATTCAGTAATTTTACAGTGCCATATAGTCTGGATTTTGGTGCCTTTCCTTTAGTTTGAGGACCAGTCTGCATCCTATATGAGTAGCAGAGTCTGGATGCTATATGCTTCAGGGTTCTACCCTGTAACTGAAAGTCATTTGTGTTTGTTTAGATTCAAAATAATGTATCTGGTATCGCTGCATATCTATTATTTTTCTCAAAAGGAAAGTCTCCTTGTGGGTGACATCTGGTCTGAAATGTAAGAATTTCACATAATCCTATCATATATCTGGTTCTTTTGTTTTTCTAGATTTATGAAACCAGAAACTTCTCATGCAGGATTATACTTTGGCACTTCCTAAATGGGATTAATACTCCAGCTAAGTGAGCGTTAACTTTCATTTACTTTCCACATCTCTGTGGTTTCTTTGTTTTCTGTCTCCTGGGAAGCCATGGGCCTTATGGTCCTTTCAGGTACTAGGCCAGTTGATAAGGGAATCTTAGAAACATTTTTAGGTTCATTGTTGGTCAGGGAACTTCAATGCCTGATAGTTTTCTTCACTATGAGTAAAATGTGCAATATCTTTGGGTCAAACTTTTAGTTTAAAATCTGGTGTTGTATCTATAAATTTTGCATGTGCAGTTAGGTTTTACATGAAATTCCAGAAATATTCTTACAGTGCAAAAGAATGGAAGAAGCCCTCCATCATTCTTGCGGTCGTAATGGACCATATCAATCTATTGAGATGCTGAATTAATACTTCTATAAATTTCCTATTTCAGGAGTAGCATTATGTTAAAAATTTTTGTTAAATGCAAACATTCAAATATAATTATTTTTATGGCCTTCTTTATATTTGACTGTTAAAAATATTTTTTATTTTATGAAAATAAGTTTCATATCCAAATAACAAGAGAATAAGAATACTTATTACACCGGCTATTGTTATCTTCAAAGTAGTAAGAATCCTTTTGGTTTATGTCTTGTGCTCCGGACCTTTCTTAACTTTTCAAAATATTGGCAAACTCAAAATCTCTTTCTGTCTTCCTCTCTCTCAAATTCTGAGAGACTTTGCCCAAAATGCAGTTGCTTATCTTTTATAATATTTATTATGTAGCTAGCAACACTTGTGCTGTTTCACTAGACTTTGTCTTTCCTTTTTCATTGAGATTGATAAAAATGAATAGTGAAAATTATGGTTTGAGAGGAAATTTACCTGCCATGAACCAAATCCTTTGTAACTAGGAGATAGCAAACAAAGCATTACTTTGGGATAATATAAATATGCTAATTATGAGAAGAAAATACAAATTCATCAGAGACTGAAATGTTTTCAAATTACCAAGTTTCTTAAAGGTGGACTAGCAATTTGATGATGTAAGTGTAAATTAATCAGCAACTTTTGGATTTTATTTTTCTTAAATTGAATGTGATAGTCCAAAAATGGAATTCTGCCTAGGAGTTTTGAATTTTGTAACCATTTTTGGAGGTATTCCAAAGAATTAGTCATGTTCTTAATGATTGTATTTGCAAAAGAAAGTTTACTTCCTGATATTTTCAAAATTATACACTTAAGTTTACCATGGGTATAAATTTGAAGAGATATAATACCTGTCATTTATATAACTAGCAAATCAAATAAACATGAGTTAAGCAAATTTTATAAAATATACTGTATCTGTTTTTTTAGTTAGCAAGTCATTTTTTTATAGGTTGCCTTAGGACCAGAATTTTGAACTTCATTGTTAATATAGTCACAATGTAACAGTTTTTATGTTGGAAAGAAGAAAACATGTTCAAATGAATATGTTCCCAAAAATTCTCACTATCAATACTTAAACATTATCCTCTTTTTCTACATATATTTATACTATTAAGATTAGATGAACATATCTTCCGGTGTATTAATCTTATCTAAATGGCTAACCTAAATATTTTCCTTATTACTGAACATTTTTGATAGCTGCTTTGTAAGTGATGGTGCAATAGTGTGTTGTGTGATTGCACCATTTTCCCCTCTGGTGTGTCCTTATTATTCCCCTATTGCTGAAATGTACTTTTATAGTCTTCAGAGATTTTTTTTAATTTATGTTATTAGATTTAAGCCTAAGTACTTTATTCTTTTCAACAGTATTATAAATTGAATTTTTTAAAATTTTATTTTTGGGTTGTTCATTGGTATTAAATACAAATACCATACACTTTTATGTACTCATTTTACACATTCAGACTCAACTCACTGTATGATTAGACATGTTCTTCTATATTTCCGATAAACTGGCAGGCAGCTGAATTAAACATCTTGGTTAGCTTTGTGCTGTCTCTTTTTTCAGGCTGCAGGTGAGGTTGTGTTCTTCCAACAGAGGATCGTATTGTCTAGGTTTTGTAACCATTTGGTGTCACCAGGAATGTTTACTGTTCACAGTTTGGTTATCATAGCTTGCTTCTAGGCTTTTCTAGTTGAGAAAGCCAGGACATTCTATAGGTGTATGCACACAGTTACATGAAAATATTAAGTATACTGTGGTTTTGTAAAATGTTTGCACTTAATTTTTCTCTTTTAAATGCTTCTAATTTTTAAGAGTAGGACAGTTAAACACATTTTATTTGCCGTATTGAAGCTCTGTTCAAATCCTTTCAGCACCCTCTGGCTTTTCTTCAGTTTTTATTCATAATTTTGAAAGTTTCACGTAAAGATTTTTGTTAAATTCTCAACTAGTCTGATCTAAAAGCACAGGGCAGATGTTTGTAAGAAATCCTGTTTCTATACAGCAGCAAAACTGTTTTACTTAAATTAGAATTTAAAACACTACAATTAATACAGTTATGTATGATGTAATGAGTTTTGAGTAAACTTTGGGCCACATACATTGGTGGTTTCATAAAATTATATTGCCAAGTGTTATGGGTTGTATCTAGATGTCCCACCAAGGCTCCTGCACTCATAGGTGGGGCATTGGGGAGGTGACTGGACCATGGGTGTGTGATACTCATCATGGGATCCATCCACTGATGGTCTTATAGCTGGGCATGATGTTGAGGTGTAAAGCTGGTGGAAGGAGGTGGGTCACTGTAGGTGTGGCCTGGAAGGGTATTTATTCCTCTTCCTCTCTTGAGCCCTCTTCTGTTTCTTGCAACCATACCTTGGTCTGTTTCTCCTCTGCCATGTCCTGCTGACTTGGAGCCAGCAGATTATGAGCTAAAACCTCTATAAACTGTCAGCCAAAATAAACCTTTTCACCTTTAAGTTATGGATATGAGTTATATCTCAGCAATGAGAAAGTAAGACACCAGGTGATGTCATAGTCATCTTAATTTATGTAAGTATACTAGGATGTTCACATGCTGAAGAAATTGTGTGATAAAACATTTCTTAGAACATGTACCTGTCATTAGCAATGCATAACTATACTACGACTGCTTAAAATCTAGACACTTTGAGATTAACTTATTTTATTATAAATATTTACTTGTTCAAAGAATTCCAGCCTTATTTTCATTCTATGTAGTGCCTCTGATTTATGAGTTTAAAAATGTCAATATAGGCTTTGAAAACAATACTTTCTATAATAATTGAGCTTACAAAGAAATTAGACTTTTTTTTTTGCTGCATAGATGGTATAGTCAGGATTTGCAAGAGAAACAATTCAGGACACATAATTTATAGGATTATATTATAATAACTCACCCAGAGAGTCAAGTACAAACATGCAGGAAATCTGTCCACACACTAAAGACGCAAAGAATCCAGCTGAAGGCCTGGATCCCATGGTAATGCCCATGACAACATCTCATGTAATCCCATTTCAAGGATCTTCACTGGGAAGACCCAAAGGTCAGTGATGGAAGCTAGAAAGTCTGTGCAAAGTCTGGAATGAAGGATCTGTGCCGGTAGGCTGAGAAATGTACACTGGAGCCAGGAAGCAGAGCTCAAAGTAAGGTCAGAGCTCCCCCTAATAGTGATACAGCAAGCAAATTCAATGAGAACAGCATTCACAAGAGCAGGAACGAACAAAGCTTTATTGAGCCCGCTGACAGATGAAGTCTAACTAGGAGCCAGAGAAGGTGTTGGCGGTGATCGGGGTCTCACCTGCAGTTTAAGTAGAGTTTTAGGTTTCCATAGTAACCATTACCTCATTTTGGGGAATCTTACAAGAATGTCACACAATTATCACAAAGTTTATCTTTCCCAGAAGATATCAGACAGCTGGGCTCCAAATGACCATTGCGGTTTAACTTTTAGCCTGCTTCCCAATTTCTTCTGTTTGTTCTGTTCCCATTTTGACTCTACTCTCTTTTAAGTAGGTTGATAATTAACCAAGGGGATGGGGTGAACAGTTCAGTCAACTACAGTTTAGGTGAACTTAAGTGATTTCTCTTCATATGGAGTTAGAAGAGAAAATGAAGTTGCTCTTGCCCTATCAACAGTACCACAGCCATCCTCAGAGACAGCGAAGTGCCAAGCTCCTCTGATAATGAGAACAGCTGAGTTCGTATCAGGAAAGCCAGCATGACAAGTTTCTCCAGGACACTGAAAAGTGCACCAGCTTCCCTTCCAGAGCCAGGAAGTGATGCTCAAAGTAAGGTCCAGAGATTCCCCAAGGTGAACCATAACCATTCTCAGCAACAAGACCCCCAGCTTCTTCAACAATGCGAATAGCTGAGTTCATATCTGGAAAGCCACCATGACAAGCTTCTCCAGGAGAACCAACAGACCAGGATAACCAACAGTCCCCCTTCTTCCTCTCCAGTTCTCCTTTTTATGTTGGCAGCAATCCTCAGGTGGGCCTTCTACACCCAGCACCACATTGATTCAGTTCAGCTGTGTTAAAGTTTACCACCAGTCATCAACCCACAAAAATAGAGTATTTTTTTCTATGTACCATATAGTTTATGCTCTTGTGTGTAAGACTCTTCTTTTGATGAGAGACACTTTGGCACATGCTGCTGTGAGCTCATAAGATGTTTCATCTGGGCTTATTTTTCTTTTCTGGAATAGTATGTTTACTCAAAAGATAGTTTATGAAGTTAGGCCATTTGTTTCCACTTTGTAAGTTTCAATATGGTAATTAATAACAGATTTTTTAAAAAGAGAAATAGAACCGCTTTGTCTTTTAAAAACTTTTCTAGTAACCATTTTAATATTTTGATCTCATTTACAGATTCTCTATTTTAAAAAGCCACATTAAATAGATTCTTGTGCAGAATAACCATTCTTCCAACAATCTATGATTAAGACCTCTCTACTTGCTTCCCAAGTAATGGAATGTTATTAAGATTCTAAAATGTCTCACAAACTGGTGATGTGTGTGCTTTGATTTTCGACTTAGATTAGGCTACCTTGAATGATTTGTTGAAATACTTAGGGATATGTTTATAGTAAAATATACAATGCATTATTGCACCTGGGAAGGAATTTAGATGTATAAGACATGCCAAACTACATCAAACACCTTAGCTACACAGTAATACCTCAGGTCAGGAACACTGCTGTTTCTAAACAGTACATTTGCAAACCAAAGCATTCCTCAAAATTTGCTTCCCTTCACAAACTCCACATTGATGACAAACATGGCCATCTTCCCCACACAAACGCAAATGTAGCCATCTCCCCGCAAATTGTAAAACTAATTAAATTCCTAAACTGACCTATGAAGATATTCTCTCTTTTCTTTTAAAAATATCTTAACAGTACCATTATGTGAGGGATATTTTGAAGAGAAATTATGAGCAGTCAACATGTATACAGTCTGAAAATAGCAAGTTTGAAAGAATTTTATTCTATTCTACCTCATGATTTCAAAGAACAAAACTCTTCCATCATGATAAGGAATATGCTTTGTCAAAATGACTTAGATCAAGGGCCAGAAATGACATTCTTGATCTGTCCTCAGAGATATCCAGCCCCATGGCTTATGTGACAAGGGAGAACATGGCAGAGAAAAGTGTTCACTTCATGGTTAGGACATTTCAAAAAGAGAGAGAAAAGGAATAGGGTTCCATAATCTCCGTTTAGAGCACAGCCCTACTGATTGGAAGACTGATCACAGGAGACCATTTCTTAAAGGTTCCACTGCTTCTCAGTGGCATTGTGCTGGGGAGCAAGCCTGTAACACATGGGACTTGTGGACACTAGATCCAAACTCTAGGAGGAATGTAGTCCTGCTGCATTCATTTTGGAAAAAGAAGTTGCACTTCACTGAGGGTCTTCAGTGTTTGATCTTTCCAGAATAGAAAATTATATGCACTCCTACTGTGATAGGCTTATCCTTTCATCTTCTAAGGTGAAAAGAAAAACTGGCCCTTGATCTAAGCCATTTTGACAAAGCATATTCCTTATCATGATGAGGAGAACAGAACTTTGAGAAACTAAAACTTGAGACTGCAATGGCCAGGTAGTACAAAACATCTGTTTAACCATGCCCTGCTGCCTTTGTAACTCAGCCTACGCATTCTTGCCTAAAACTCCTAAAGAAACATGGATAGAAACCGAGACCCCACACAGAATCAGACCAGACCTTCTGACACAAGAGAAGTCTTTATTGGGGGAGGGACAGAGTAGCAGACCACCTAGTGGACCAAGGTAGCCCTTGAGCTGAAGAAAGCGTGGGCCTTTAAACTCTTTTTTCTGGGCAGTGTGGTGGGGTGAGGAGATGTCCCTGGGCCAGAACAGACTGAGCCCCGAGTGACAGGGAGGGGCCTCCAGGCCAGAAGGGCCCAAGTGGCAGGAGTTGCCCATGTCAGAACGACCCGAGCAGGTAAACTGCCAGAACGAATGACGGCGGGGATAGCTTTGTGGCCGAAGGGAACTGAAGTGGAACAGGTAAGGGAAGGAGAGAAATATTGAGAGTTAAAGTTTTCCCACGAGGGGGGCTGGCTGCCTTGTGACTTATCAAATACCAGATGTTCAGGGCTCAGACTTTGGGGTGCCTATCTCCTCTGAGTCCACTGGTATAATAAACCAGTTCCCTCTACTTTTCTGAGTGCCGCTGGCTTTCCAGTGGTGACAGGTTCACTGCAACATCTGGTTCCTTGAGTGGGAAGCTGGCTGTCCTGGCCCCTGTCCCACCAGCTGAGAGTTGGGGAGCAGGTGCCATATGCCTTCCCTAGGAGAACAAGACGCATGTCTCACCTCCTTGGTGAGACCTCCTTTGCCAGGAAAGGGCAGCCTGCAGGTGCACCAGCCTCCTCCTGACTGGACTAGGTGAACAGGTGGACCAGATCCCCATTGGATATTCTGGTTAAGGTAAGACTCTGGTTAGGTCTGTCCATGGGTTGAAGAGGAGACCGATCACCTCTCAGGTCTCAAGCTAGAGACCCCAGTCAGGAATCTCCCATAAAGAGGGGATGAATATTTTAACTTCTGAATGACTGTGAGTGTGGACATACTTTTGGCTCCATAGTACAAGCTATGGAATGCAAATGGGCCCCAACCTGCATTTCCGTGGCAATGTCTTGCAGTATGATGGTGATGCACCCCCTATCATAGAAGATTGACCAGGCCCGGCTTTATATGGGTACACATTAACCAAGACGAGCCCACATTCCTTCAAGGGATGTGGCCAGGTGGGCATCTGAGTGGTCTCCTTTGGGGAACTCCCATCCCTTGTCTGTGATAATACTATACACAGAGTGGGAAATTTGTAATATGGGGCCTGTGCAGAGCAAACCAGCTATACTCAGCTGCATGATAAAACATTTCAGGAAGGGATTCAGTGGTGAATATGGTACTAAATGAAAGCCTGCCAAACTGTGGACTCTTTGTGAAGTAGACAGGCCTTGGCCTCCCAAAGGGACCCTAGCTGTCCATACAGTTGAAGCAGTTTGTAAAATGGTCACAGAAAAACAAGACCACCCCGACCAGTTCCCACATATTGACTCCTGTCTGGAGATCATTCAAACCCTCCCAGCCTGGGATTGATTCTGGGTTAATAAAAAAGGACACAGCAGAGTCTTTGTGGCCCAGGGCCCAGACCAGACTCTGAAAGGCCAAAAGAAGACAATTCATCAGGCTCTTCCAATGAAGACTTTCACCCTCTGCCATATTCTCCTGCACTGCCATCTGCGCCTCCACCACTGACCCTCCCCGACAGAAGGAAGATCCAGTCTGGATGAAAGACTGGAAAAAAGGACCCCTTCAGCCTGCCTGTGTGGACAGGGACTCACAGTGCTCTGCTTGTTAAAGTTGCAGGTATTGTTCCTTGGGTACACCACTTGAGACTCGAAATGACTTACCCCAAAGATTTCTCAGCCACCTGGACCACTTACCCTGATCCACCAGGCCCCCACAAACTTGACTCTAGTGGAGACTGACTATACGTAATGCGACCCTGAGGACACTGCCAAGACACAACAGCCCTGCTCTAGTCACACAGGAGGCTGACTAGTCTATGCATGGGAGAAGCCCAAGGACACCATTCGTGGGAGGCTATCCCCAGTAAAGACTGATTGTAATGAATTGCCAGCCCTGGTTCTTTGCAACCCTCGGGTCTGTAACCTTGTTCTTTGCTATAGCACTAGCTGAGGTTGCTGCAGCAAATTGGACACTAGGTGAAAGGCGTCTTCTGGCCCTAATCTTGTGGGTTTTACTGGCATCATCTGCTTTGTGCACATATCTACTGACCTCCCATCTCCCTCAGACTACTTCCACTTAAAGGTTTTAACCTCACTGGTCACAGCATGTGGTCCAGGCTGTCAGTCCTTGGGCCCTGGATTAATGGGACAGTAATGGCACCCCAGTCTACATTTGTCCCATGGCCCAAAGCCTGTAATCACCCAGTGACCATGGGTTGGCACAGCATTGGTGGGTTCAGCTCCTATACATACATGCTGACCAGCTGCAACCAGAAGGCCACCCTATGCCAATATACCAGTAGCCAAGGTCATAAGAGTACACTCTTGTGGTCTGGCCAAATCATAGGCCAGTGGTCAACCTGTTACAACCAATATGGAACGATCACCTGTGGGATATATGTGACCCTTGCGGGCATGTCTGACTGGGGTGGGGGTACAAGACAGAGTGCAGAAAACAAGTGGAGGAGGTTTGGAAATAACTGACTAACTTGGGCTGAGAACAACACTACGGGCATATAGATCCATCCAGCCTCTACTGGCTGACCCAGTTTATGAGCCCCATCCCCCAGATTTCTAGCTCCTAAATGCCACCTTTACTCTTCACAGTGCAGGAGCCCAGTTCTGTTGCTTGTGGCTGCCCCTTGTGTTAATTTAATACCATCTGGGAGGCCTGGCTCCAGACTATTGGAGCCTCCTGAACCCCTAGAACTAAGCATGAACAGACTGAGAGGATCGATGACAATCAGGGTCCTCCTTAACAGGTCAAGGGCCAATGGAAGTACCTTCACAGCCCTCAGACTGGTCCAAAGAATGGGTCCCTAGGACCTAGATCCTACTCAATCTCTTCCCGCAATGAGGTGCTGCCAAACAATGAGATCCAGTGCAGCTCCCCTGAATGTTGTACCTGTACGAGGACACAGTTTTACACTGCCTGTGGGTAAAATGCATGGGCACGTGTGTCCGGGCTTTATTCGTGCCTGAAATCTCTATCTATACAGACCATGAGGTAGAGGGGGCCCTGCACCTTGGCAGCAATTCACCCAGGAAAAGAGTTTTGTTAGCCTCGGCTTTTTTTTTTTTTTTTTTTTGGCAGCACTGGGGATCGAACTCAGGAACCTGCGCTTGCTAGGCAGGTGCTTATTCCACTGAGCTATATTCCCAGCCCTAGCCTCGGCTTTTTGATTGACAGAAATAGCTGCTGGAGTTGGGGGTGGTTTAGGAGGAATCAAGATGACAGCAGGGTTATACAACTGGCTGTTCAGAGAGCTGAGCAATGATGTGGGATAGGTGGTGATTCACTATTCTCCCTCTAAGGCCAGATTAATTCACTGGCAACTGTAATCCTATGAAGCAGGCATGGCCTAGACCTCACCACAGAGAAGGGGTGCACACATCCTCCTAGGACAAGAATGCTGCAATATGTAAACCAGTCAGTGGTGGTTACCACAAAGGTCAGGGAATCGAGAGACAGGATCCATTGGAGAAGGGAAGAATTAGGAGAAGGCTGAAATCAGATCCCAGGCCAATGGACATGATGGCTCTTGCCCCTCAGTGGGTCACTGCTGACAGTACTGTTACTTGTGACAATAGGACTGTGTCTCCTGAGCACCATAATGAGATTCGTAGAGACCACAGTCACGAGGAGAGCCACTGCTTGGATCATGACAATCCACCCATATGGCCCTCTGGGAGATGGTAACGCCTCATAGGACTGCATAGAGCATCAAAGGAGGGCACTGGTGAGGAGAACAAAACTGGGAACTGAAATCTAAGACGAAAATGGCCAGCAAGCACAAAATAACTGTCTAACCACACCCTATCCTGCTCTTATGACTCAGTCTGTTCATTCCTACCTAAAACCCCTGTATAAAGAAGTAAGAAATATTCACCACTCACACTTGGGGCACCTAAGTCCTCTGAGTCCACTGACATGATAAATTGGATCCCTCCATCTCTCTGAGCATCGTTCGGTTATTCAGTGGTGATGGGTTGGCTGCAACAGTCATAGGTTAGGGGGGCAGTTTATAACTTGAGATACTTTGAAGGTGCTTTTAAGTGTGTATGTCTAAAAATGTATATCAAGATTTAAAAATTATTAAACAAGTGAGTTTGAGGTGATAAAGAAAAGAAAATTAAAAGTTAAAAAATTATCTTTGATTTTCTGTGATGAATTATGTATATCTAAAATATATCAATAAAATCTGATGAAAAAAGAAAATACACATATATTCCTTTTGTACTTGAACAATAAAACCAACTTGTCAAAAAGAAAAAGAATGATCTTTGACTATATACTGTTTTTATCTAGAAGCACTATGAATTTTACTGAATGGCAAAATTTCTCATAATCGAGAAAACAATCTCACCCTAGAGTTTGTTTATCTTTGTACCCTTTTTCATGCTTTTAATATATTTATCTTCAAAAATTTATGTTCAAGAAGCTAGAGTTCCTGGTATTTCTTACCACTTAAGTAAGTAGCCTATTTCTTTTCAGGCTCAATCAAGATTATCACAATTTCCTTTAAAGATTTGTTATCTTTAAAATATTTTGACATAGATTGTGTTCTTTTAAAGACAAATTCAACCTTTAACATCCCCAAAATAAAACCTATCAGGAGACTTCCGGGAAAATGGCGACCAGGTGAGCAGCAGAGGGAATCTCTCCCAGAGACCGATCCTTTGCGCGCAGCTGCCCGGTCCGTGGATGCAAAATTCCAACGGATCGGGCTGCTCTCCGCGGCCTGAGCATTAAAGAGCCGGCTGACAAGCCGCGTGGTGAGGAGTGGGGGGATCTTGAGAGCTGGGCGCCCTAGGGATCGGTGCTGCACTTGGGCCGCAGCTCAGTTCAAATTGCGTACAGCCGAGAGAGCGAGTGCGGAGGGAAGAACGGCTTCAGCTCCTGAACCCGACCGGCTCAGAGGTGGCTGTAACCAGGATTTGTTGGAGGCAGCGGAGCAGAGGAAACTCAGAGAACACGCTATTGGGACAGACTGCGCCAAACTGGGCAGCGTTCCGGGATCCCGCTCAGAACCCCACCCACGCAGCTGGAGCTGTGCGAACTGGAGCAACAGCGATTGGCGGGATTTCTGAGTCGGGAAAAAGCTCCATCCAGGGAGAAACATCTGAACGGCACTCCCGTCTGCACGATCACAGGGTGAGATAAGCGGGCGCTCTAACCAGTTTTTCCTGAATCGGGAAAAAGCTCAGCCCAGCGAGAGACATCAAAGCAGCTTTAAGGACTGTGGGATCTCCCGGATGGGAAAAACTAGCTAGGCGCCCCAACGGGATTTGTGAGGGGGGAAGGAGTTCCACCCAGGGAGGAACACCTGAGTGGCCTGTCTGCAAGAATCATGGGGCGGCGAGCTGTTTATTCGACCCGACCAGGTCTTGGGGTAGGGAGTAGAAGCGGAAATCTCAGCAGACAGCTTAAGGGACATTCTCCCAAAGAGAAGGAATCATTGGAGCAGCCTCTGCAGCAGACCTTTGCCTGCTGAAATGCCTGTGGAATTTATAGCTCCACATTTTGAATCTGATACCCAAAAATGGGAAAACAGAGGAACAAAATGCAGTCTCAAAACTCAACTCCACCCAGAACAAGTTTTGAATGTGAAGATACAGGGGAACCAGGAAGCCTCATAACTTCAAGTTATGAAACGATTGCATCCGAAATGAAACAACTCCAACAGGCCATGAAAGAGCTTAAAGCAGAAATAACCCACATACCCGCAATCATTTCTCAGACAAAAAACGAGCTGAAAACAATGATGGAAGAAATGTTCCATTCACACAGACAAGAAATAGACAAAAGACTAGAAGAAAATAGGAAACAAATGGAAACGTTACAAGAGAAATTTAGGAATGAATTACCAAGAATGAAACAGGTCCAAAGAGAATGCCAGGATTTGAAAACTAACGCTGAAAGCATGTAAAACCGTTTAAATGAAACCAAAGATAGAATTTCAGAACTTGAAGACAGCATGGCAGCTTATGAGCGTGAAGGAAGAATCTCATGATATCATCAAAGACACAAGAAAAGTCAATCCAACAGCTGCAAGATGAGGCAAAACGTAACAATATTCAAATTATAGGAGTGTGTGAAACAGCAGGAGATCTCACAAACGATATAAAAGGAATATTTGATGAAATAATAGCACAAAATTTCCCAAACAAGGTAAAAGATACTGAAGTTCAGTTAAGCGAGGCATATAGAACCGCAATGATCCATAACCCAAAGAAAAACACACACAGGCATATAATAGTCAAGATCCCAGATATCCAGCAAAAGAACACAATATTAAAAGCTGCCACAGAAATGAAACAGATCACCTATAAAGGAAAACCCATCAGAATCACAGCAGATTTCTCAACGAAAACTATGAAATCAAGAAGAGCTTGGAGCGAGATACTACAGATTCTCAGACAGAACAACTTCCAACCCAGACTGATGTATCCTGCAAAATTATCCCTCAAATTCAATGGAGAAATAAAATATTTCCACGACAAAGAACAACTGAAGAACTTCATGAGTGCCAAACCAGCATTGGAAAAAGCACTAAAAGATATTCTAGACAGAGAAAAAAGAGACCACAATCCCAAGAACA